>JBBPDC010000039.1:24628042-24643873 GCA_037974485.1 Hemigrammopetersius urotaenia | reverse complement strand
CTGAGGCAGTTTTGATTGGCACCCCACATCAGACTTTGTCTTCCCCTGTAACGAGCATTACGATTTCAGGGCAAAGCCGCCCACAGATGGGCATGGAAAACCCGCAAAGGGAGGGCGTCCAGAGAGCGGCTGAGCGAAAGAGCTGCAAACGGCAAGAGTGTTGGAGAACAGACACCAATTTTAGACTGATTTACAATGTTTTTCTTTGTTGAAATCAGATTTTACTAGTACACTATATGTTCTAGGGGTTAAGGTGGCGATTAATGATTGCAATAGATACTGGATTGCAGCTGAATTATGGCTGATTGTAATTTTACTGTTATCTGTGTTTGGGACAGAAAAGCCTCTGCGTTTCTGAGTTAGTCCTCAGTGACAGGGGCCGTGCCTGCGTCAGGCCGGTGGAATTCACTTTCCCTGTCTGAATGGATTTTAAGGGAGAGTGAAGCTGCCTCTCTGCAGGAGGAGCCCTCATTACTGGAGCTTTATTAGATTTCAGCACAGCTCTGCACACGCTGTTCCACAAGTACAAGCACTGTTTTCTTTCACACAAATACACTAGAGACAGGAACCGATGTCCAGAGACTATTAGAAACTCAATCTGGATGGATGTTGGGTCTCTTTATGCTTTATATTCTATATATTTCACACTCTTATTTGTTTAGACTAGCATTTGGTTCGTTTGTTTGGACTCTTCGAATTTCAAATTGCACAATTTTTCACAGCGTGATGTTATTTTACGAATTTGCTTCGAATAAACTGTCGGCTCCTCTCCAGGCTTTCCAGTGTGGCCCTGATCTTCTTGTATGAGGCACGGCGAAGAGTGTCTAAATTATGATTATTACTATTATTGTGGATTATTTTTCATGTCCTGTTCTGTGTTATGGCTAAGAAGCAAGTATGGTATCCTTCAGCGAGAGAGTGCTCCAGGACGTTAGCATATTTAGCATGTGTGCTATGCATATTTGGCTTGTGTACTGAGGGGTGTCTCTTTAAAACTGGAGTTTTCTATGGAAATCTGAGCTCCATGTCTGGAGCTCGCTGGAGTGGGGGAGTGAGGGTTGAGCTGCAGTTCACTCAAACACACATTTGCATGCTGTGGGAGGCAGCAAGGGGTCACACCGACACACACACACACACACACACACACACACACTTGGAGGTGCTCCGTAAAACTTGCACATGCAGACCTCTGCTGTGCTGGAAGGTGGTACGTAGCTGCAATGACTGATGGTTCTCCAAGAGCCTGGTCCACATTCCAGGTTCATTCCTGCAGATTCCATTTGTGCCTCTTACTACGTTATTTTCCTCTTGTTTTGGGCTGAAATGTGTCTTAATTCTCAGTTTTTTGGTTTACACCTGGAAAGCTGGGTGCATGGAAAGAGTTAGCAACAGAAACACATGTGGAAAGCGAACAGTGAGGAGAACATTCATGCAGCACTCCACCCAACAGATCTCCCCTAAACTCTATGCTTTCTTCCTCGTGTCGGATTTAACGCAACGGATTTATGGCTTAAGCACTTCGTTTGACTCATCGGAGGTCACTTTACCCGAATAGCTCTGGTGTTTTTGGAAGTCAGATAAGGATTTTTAGGGCTTTCCTTGGGCCTTTTTTCCATTAAAGGAGCAAAATTTATTGTTTGTCATATATCCAAATAAAAAAGGAGTTTTTGTTTATTAAAAGAAATAGCCCATTCGTCCTCTGAGAACAGTCCAGTTTTCGTGGGCCTTGGAGGTTATGCAATTCATGCTGTAATACTTCTGGAGTGAGGCTTCGACTTCCTTGAGAGGGGCATAGAACAGATATAGAACAATATGTTTTCTTTTTGCATTCCTGAAAGCGTTGTTTTATTGCTCTGGTAGATGGGGTTTATGTCAAAGCCTGTTCCCCCTGAGATCGCCCTGCACAGCCTTAGGAAGCCTGGCTTTGTTCACTCTGAGCTATAAATGGACACCTTAAGTGATTTTTCATTACTTTTGGCAAGCTAGTCTTATATGTAAAGAGGAAAAACAAGGACAGGACAAATGATCTGAATTGTGCACTAATGCATCATAATTTAATTTTCTGATAGTGATGCGGCATGTAAATAGGATTGAGCATGAATGATGTAACTCTTGTGTGAGCATAACCAAAAGCTGGGAGCCCAGACTACAACCGCAGATAATTTCTGTGGCTGTATAAAATTTGAATATGAGAAAGAGTTCTGTAGTCAATGCAACCGCCAACAAAACATGGTGTAATAATACAGGATATAATTGTTGTGTGTGTGGTCATGTGTTTGTGTATATAGAGCATTTTATTATGCTTTAAATGTGCCTGAAAAAACTGGAAAACTGGATGTTTTTCACGAGCGGCACATTTGACATCAGACCACTTTATTTACAGCTTAACAATAAAAGTTTTGAATATGCATATAGTTGTATATATAGTTAGAAAACATATACAAATATATGCTGAAGTTTGAATATGCATATATATATATATATATATATATATATATACATATATATATATATAGATATATATATGACTCACTAAGACTATTAACACTAATCACATACACATTATACCAGTGTTCGAGAGAAACACTGGAAAATCGTCTTCTGCTGCTTAATGGCTGTTGGCAAATAGACAAGATGATTGAATAATTGAACTATTCAGAAATCATGACCCATGCCTAGTAACTGGTATCAGAAATGTAAACCCTCCTGAAATTGACCCGACATGCAGAAACACCTCTTTTCTAAATAATTCATTTTTTGAATTAAACAAATTTATTAACTTTTTGTAGTGCCATACTAGGAACTGGGTTTGGTTTCTAGTCTTGGCTCCAAAGAGGCTGCACTCTTGATCCAGTCGTGATAGCAGAGTCCAGTGCGCCCAGCTCTTCTCTGGAAAGCCACACAACAGCTGAGTCTTGTCCTGAATCTGGAAAGGCTGGCCTAGTTTAACATTAAGCAGACTCTTCTAGTTCGATATTATGCGGGTTCTGGAAAAGCTTGGGCTGGTTTTATATTATCTGGACTTTGGAAAGCCCAGTCTGGGTAAATTTTCTTTGGCTCCTCGTGCCGTTTGTTTTGGAGAGGAATCATGGGTAAAGAGGTATGCAGTGCAACTTGATAGGCTTTTTTAGGTTCCGCCCAGAGGACTGCCTCAACAGTATATGCTGAATTATACTCCTCAGTGTTGGACTTAACTGTAGTGACAAAGAGAGGAAATACAATGAGCAGTACAGTAAATTCATCTGCGCCTCACCTGGTCAGATTTGCAAGCCTTCGTCCATGTTTACCCTGTTTTTCAGAAAGCAAACAGGGATTGACTGGGATCAAAAATTGGTTTCGGCTTCTTTTGTCCAGACCACCTACCATCCTTGACCCACATCAATACACGCTCAAACTGCACCCCCTCTGACAGTCCACATTTTTGCTATATCCCTGTGAGGAATTGGGATCAAGCGAAAATGCACTGGACACTTTATTTGTACTGCAATAAACCAGCTATGTGGCTCACGTGTGGGCAGGGTGCTTTACAAATGAGGTATTTTATCTGTATAAACAATAAATTAGGTAGCTGCGTCACTACAGTTATGCTTATTTTTATAGCTCATAGTAAGTCATACTGTGTCCTGAACCACGTTTACAAGTCTAAATCACCTGAATGATTTGGGGGATTTTGTGCTAAACAAAAGACACAAATAATGACTGAACGTTTCTGATTGACTCCATCAATCAGAAAAGCTATTGAGGCTTCTAATCACAGCTAGGCAAAGACAAGTCTTCTGCATTGTGCTGCTGCAGTCTCTCACTTGGAGAATACACAAACATCATACATGTTTTTTGTCATTTGGCCACCTCTTGCTCAAGTCAAGCTTTTTTTGGCCTACATTTTTAGCCTGCATTTTTCTCCCTCTCTCCTCTCTCCGTACGTTCGGTTGGCGCTGGCTAGGCCAACCCTGGCTGAGAGAGAGGTCAGTCAGCTGTTTCAAATAGCCGTTCTGCAAATGTCCAGCGAAGCCCCTAGAGGGTCATGATGGTCAGAAGGATTGTGTCTAAGAAAACAAAGCAGACAAATATGCAATATCGCTGCAAAAGAAAGCCAAGAACAAGATTCATTACGGGTCTCGGCGCAGACAGCGCTGGAATGACTTGATGGAGATTTGAGAGCCCTCAAATGATCTCCAAGGATGAAAGCTAGATGTGGTCTTAACTCCTGCCGATGTTTTCTTTTTATATTCTGGTCTCCTGGGTCTTGTTTTTAAAAAGGAAGAGAGCGTTTTATCAATTAAGGCCGAGCAGCTCGGTTTCATGAGAGCGGTATGGCAGGTATGGCCGTATTAATTCTCTCCTTCAGGAGATTTTCCTTGCCCCTCCGTTTGGGCAGTGCTGAGGAGTGCTGAAAGCCATCCAACGGCGTGGTGTTTTCAAAGGGAAACGTTCAACAGGTGTTTGTGTTTCGGCTCTTCCTGTCACTGTGCTTCGCATGGACTCGGCCCTGTTTTTCTGCTCTCCTCCAGCTGAGGGTTTACAGGTGAAAGCTGCTCATGACAAGCTGACAAATCTGTGTGGCTTCTGTGGGCAAACAGGTGGAGGAGAATGCCAAAGACTGCTCACTGCCGAGGTGAGAAATCCCTGCCATGAAAAAGTGTAGATCCATGTTGCTGGAAATTAACATCTGCGTAATGCAGGCAGCACTTTGTTAGTATAGTTTTATGAGGACCACACTTTATAGTATGTGGAGAAACGGTATGACTATAGAAATACTTTTAGAATTTGGCCTGGAATTCTGAGGTAGTTCTGGGGAATAGTGTGGAGAGAGAGAGAGTTAGGGAGTGTCAGAGGAAAAGGAAGGTGATGATGGAAATCTATAGAAAACTAGATTGAAGGAAGGTGGGTCTTCAGACGGGCAAACCTACATATTGTCCATTTCAGTAGTATTGCAGGTTGAAGGCTCTGCAAAACTAGTCGTCCGTTTGCAGAGATTCCTGATGGAGGTTTTATAAAGGGAAAGCTTTTGATGTCTGGAGACGCTTGCCAGAACATTGCATTTAAAGAGGGGCCCACACTGAACCACACTGTTTCTCTTTCCAGAAAGCTCTCACCATTACAAACCGGCAAGAGGATAGTGACGATGCAGTAGGCAGGCAGGTTTCTGAAGCCAGGGCTTGGAAGTTGATGCACAAATTCTCCAATCCGTTTCAATTAGAGAATTACACGCTACATCTAGCAAGTTTTTTCCTGGAATATTTAGGAAATCGGTGGAATCCCGAAACAAAGCAAATTAAGGTTGTTTTGTACGATTTATATTGTAGTCATTTTTATTGGGCTGTTTATATACTGTGGCTTTATTGGCTCTGTTGCTCCAGAGCCGTTTGTGTTGAGCTCACAATGAGGAGTGACTTTCTCATTGACAACGAATACTGACATTTATAATCATTTAATGGGACGTTGGAGAATAAAGTTTACATCCTGTCTTTCACGCACTTTCCTGGACAATAGTGGGAGCCTTCTTGAGCAATTTGTTACTAAGCCTTGTGTAGTGTTCCATTATCTTTCAAACATTTGTTGGCCTTGTTTGGATAAATTCTGTAATGAACAAATGATCACATGTCAGGACATCATGCGAGGTAATCCAGTGCTCACACATTTACACAGCGTTCTGGTCTCGGCCTCAGAAGCTGCACCTACAGATGTTCACAGGTCATCTGATAGATAATGTATGCTAAGGGCATAAAATGCTAAGATGGATCCTGGCCAATATGACGAGTCTAGTTGCTTATAGACTGGGGGCAGTATTGTATTGGGATGCCTGCCTGAAGATTTTGGAGTGTTTCTGTGTGAATTTGTGCCCATTCATTCTGTTACTTCACGGGTACTGAGCCGCACAAAGGGCTCCCAGTTTGATACACTAGAACAGAGTTTACCTAAACTTATCTAAACTCTATAATAAACATGTTTTAAATGGTTTTTTTTTAGATTTTGTCATTTTCAAATCTATATAAATGCAAATGTGATTAAAGAAGAATAGCAACAGGATCAAATTAAATGCTAGATGTTCCTCACTGGTGAGTTGTGCTACTTTTAGAACAGGTCCACGGGCTACTCATGCGGTCCTTGAGGGACCATGTGGTACTTGTGGGCACCATGTTGGTGACCCCTGCTGTAGAGCATTTATGAGGTCAGGCACTGATGTTGGACGAGAAAGCCTGACTCACAATCTTCCAGTTCATTCCAATGGTGTTGGATGGGGTTGAGGTCAGGGCTCTGGGGTACAGTCAATTTCTTCCACACCAAACTCATCCTACCAAGTCTTTATGGAGCTTGCTTTGTGCACTGGGGCACAGTCATGCTGAAGTAGAAAAGGTTCTTCCCCAAACTGTGCCCACAAAGTTGGAAGCTTGGTGTTGTCCCAAATGTCTTGATATGCTGAAGCATTAAGATTAAGCCCTTCACTGAAAGTAAGAGGCCTAGCCCAAACCCTGGAAAACAGAAGTGTCCCAATACTTTTGAGCAGTGTATGTATGGTTGCTCATAGATCTGTGATTGTATTTAGTGAAAGTGGCCATTCTGTCATACGTGAACACACCACAGCATACAGTGTGAACAGCACAAAATTCATCCATTTTATTCACCAAGTGAAGCTGCACACAGCCAGGTACACGGTTCCTTGCTCAGGGTACCTCAGAGGTGCCAAGCCGCCTTGGGAATCAAACCCATGACTTTCTGATCGCTGGGTGAATGCCGTAACCACTAGGCCACCAGCTGCCCTAGAAGGTACTACAGTACCACACATATTTCATTACATTTTATTTTACATTGCTTGAATTGGATTTAGTAATCAACAGAAATGTATCTGAACTCCATGATATTAAGGCAGATATACTTAGCTCTGCCATTGGTAAAGCTTTCAAGCACTGCTTGAAGTTCTGAAGTGTCAGTTTTACCACCAACATAGGAAGTGAGCAAGGAATATTGTGTGACCTGTTTGGTTATGGAAAATGCCACTTCAGACCTCCTGGATGTTCTAGATACATCTCTGCCTGTGAATACGATCAGCAGCCTAGTCAATATGGTTCTGCCTGAGGGTAAACAGCAGCAGCTCTTTGCCAGAATGCTTTACTGAAAGAGTTACTGTAGAAATGCACTGTACATTTTTTGTAATACAGTATTTCTTTTTGATAACCTATCAATAATATACTACTAAAATCTCATAGAGTTCATAGCAAAAATGATAGAGGTGTGTTTTTGACCATGGTTCAATGTTCATGGCCTGAAACGAAATACAGCACTCTCTATCAGTCATGGTTCACCACTGTGATGTGTTTTATAGTAATTTGACTGAAAATAAACTGTAAGGGCTATTGTGGTGTCAGTATGATATCAATGTTAGTATTTTGTCCATATGGTACATTAATGTTGTTGGTGGGATAAAGGCAAAGTCATTCCACTTAGGTTGGGGGAGGGGCACCCTTCTCATGTGGGGAGGACAGAGTAAACAAAACCCCGCATGCACTCCTGCTGGAGCAAGATGAAGAGTGGCCTCCGAAGGGCACGTGGAGCGCTCCATCATAAGGCCCATCGTTGGGTGGGGGATAAGAGCCTGGGGCTAAGGAGCTTTTTGAGCTTGGAATGTGTAGTACAATAGCTGTGCGGTAGGAATTTGGTTCTTCGAGTAGTTACAGCTTAATGTTTTCATGCTTGTCTTATTCAAGTTCACACGGTGATAAGTTGTCCAAGGTACAGTGAGATTTCCCAGGCATTTGAATCTAGCACTGAACCTGATTGCATTAGAAATGGAGGGATTTATCTTCTTAACCATTTTTGTGCTAATAGCAATGATATCAAGATTAAACCTATTAAATTGTACCGCAATAGAAATGGAGGGATTTCTGTGCTGGCCATTTTTTGTGCTAATCTCCATGATATTAAACACGATGACCCACCTTTGTGCTATTTCTATGTTCTATTTCTTAAATATTATTACTTTTTCTCTTTTTAATACAATAACTACTATAACGAATGTGTTCCATTTCTTTGGTATATAGTGATATATGATTATGATGTCTTCTGAATAGTGGAAAATACGGTCATTGTTTGAAATACAACATTGTCCAAGGAACAATGAGATTTCCCAGGCAAGATTCAACCTAGCATTGCATCAGAAATGGAGGGATTTATCTGCTTAACCATTTTTGTGCTAATAGCCATGATACTAATGGTGATTATGCATCTCTGTACTATTTCTATAATCTAATTAAATATCATTATCTTCTTTTTAGTACAATAGCTACTACAATTGATTTTATCCATTTCTTTGGTGTGTGGTGATATATCATTGTGACATCACAACTGTTATCATCTGGATTATGGAAAGCATTGTGATGCAGATTTCATCCACCTCTACTTTAATGGCCTTGACATGTTTTCTATTTCAGATTAAATTTGCAAAAGACACAAATGGATTACTGTTCCATTACCTACAGGCCTCACTGCGCCTTGTTGGTGTGGCATGGAACTCTACATCTGGACACACTTGGATCAGTATGGACGTCTCTGTCCCTATGCTGGTTTCCTGTACAGGAAAGAACAGGAAGTCAGTAGGCAGCTATTTCCATTGTGCCCAGACGAGTCCAGTGAGGTCACTGCTTCCGTTCAGGAGGCTGCTGCCGTGCTGCGCTACATCATAAGCTGCTTGTTCTCTTTGATGTCAAGCTATAATAGGATTGTCTTTTGGTGACGTGAAATGCAGATGATCGTTTTTGAAATTGAGTTTGGAAACAACAGCTGAGAGGCCACCACACAGTAGCTAATTTGGCTATTCTTAGCTTTTGCATTGGATTCCATGAGATGACGTATAGCAAGTTCGCTGTCACCCACATGTTCCAGGTGGTGGTGTTAGCTATCATTAAACCCATGATCTCAGGAGCTCTGTATGGTGAAGACAGACTCCAGATCTTGGCCCAACATCATGTCTCTCATGCTCAAACATGGACTGTGTGTCCCAGCCTGCAGATTAGCCCTCAGTCCAAGAGATTAAGTCTCTGGAAGACCAATGAAGGCCATAAATAATGAGCTTGGTGCCCATGGCTGTGCTGGCTTAGGGAGGGGTCTGATTGTGTTACAATGCCGAGTCCCTCTGTGTACTTAGCAACAGCTATCATATACACTACATGGAAAAAAGTATTGGGACACACCTGTTTTTCAAGGTTTGGGCTAGGCCTCTTACTTCCAGTCGTGGTATGCTTCAGCATACCACGACACATTAATGCCATACTTCCATCTGTGGACTCGGTTTGGGGAAGGACCTTTTTTATTCTAACATGACTGTGCCACAGTGAACAAAGCAAGGTCCATGGTTGGGTCTGGAAGAACTTGACTGGCCTGCACAGGCCCCTGACCTCAACCCCATCCAACACCTTTGGGATGAACTGGAACAGAGATTGCAAGCCAGGCCTTCTCATTCAACATCAGTGCCTGACCTCATAAATGCTCTACAGAATGAATGGCACAAATTCCCCACAGAAACTCCAAAATCTTATGGAAAGACATCCAAGAAGAATAGCAGCTGTTATAGCTGCAAAGGGGATCAACTCCATGTTAAAGTCTGTATTTAAATGCAAAGTCATTAAAGTCATTGGTGTAACGGTCAGGCGTCCCAATACTTTATGCTATATTATATATACTAATAAACATTTTTACCCATTTAGTGTTTTTTGCTTATTTTTATAGGCAAATGTCAGAAACAATACAAGAGACCTACTTACAGCGTACTTACAAAAACATATGGTTTGAAGCAAGTGTACAATTTACTCAGTGCTAGTCTGAGCCTTCTCTTCCCACAGAGAACCATCTGGTTTTATCAGTCCAACAGTAAACACACTTTAGTTAAATTAAGTTAAATGTTAGAAGTCACCAGTAGGAATCAGTTCCTTGCATTACAGATCATGACTGCAAGCAAGTAAATGTGATATGCCACCTGAGGCTTGCATGAATTGAATCCAGGGAGGGAAAATTGCTTGTGAGCTGTGACCCGGAAGGAACCCAGTGTGGCATATCTGGTTTAGACGATTGCTTGTCGCTTTATGATCTGTGGTTGGTTCTTTTGCATGCCAGTCTAATCTTCCTCTTTCTGTCAAAGTTGGTTCCTTTTTTCTACAATGGAACCCACCAGACTCGCCAACAACAGAAATCCAGCTTGCAAGACTAGCATGATGCTAACATACTCGTATGCAAATTTACTTCACATATCTCGTAAAGCAATGTGCAAAGCTCTAACACAAAACTAAAATAGCAAACAGACACCAAACGTGATGGATGGTTGAATGCATTTAGGGAAATATATCAATTTAATCCATCACAATCTGTCACACCCTGCTTTTATTGTTTCCACCTTTCTCTCTTCTGTTTTGTCGTTTTCCTAATCGGCTAATGTGTGTGTGTGTGTGTGTGTGTGTGTGTGTGTGTGTGTGTGTGTGTGTGTGTGGATTTAGTTTGAGTTCATGTGAACCCAGACTGGGCTGCAGAATGATCAGACATTCAGAATGTTTCTCCAGATCCTTTCTGCTTTCTACATCACCAGAGAGGCTCCCCCGAAACACAGGGAGGGAGGAGAGAGAGGGCAATGCGGACTGGTTAAGGACATGAAACCCCCTTTCTTTCTGCCTCCTTTACTGTGGCAAAGCACTAGTTTATAGACCAGATGTTTGAATATTTCCTCTATGATGTTTTTGATTTAATAAAACGGATCCTGTGCTTGTTGGAATGAGTCACTTCAGAAGCGGGGTCTGTCAGGGGACCCTCAGATATTTACAGTGACACAATTACTCAGCTATGTTTTAAGGATAATTAGAGCATGGCGACATCAAGGATGAAGCGGGGAGGAGATACTGACCCCTGGACATGTCGTAATGGCCAAATGAAGGATGAGAGAGAACAAAATAACAAACTAGGGCTTATACTCTTCCACTTTACCCCACCCTGCTCACCAGCCCTGTCTGCTTTGATATCCGATACAACGTGTCGTGCTCTTTTGGTCTGACCAAAAATACTATTTTGGCTAACATTGGATGCAATTTAGTGAGCTCACTTAGCATGACGTCGTACTCAAACAGCCAACTAGCCCAGCTAGTTATTGTTAGCATAACTTAGTGGCTGATTCTTTGAACAGTTTGTTGGACATTAGTCGACAGACCTAAATAAACTGGATTTTTGCTTTTCAATTCAGCTTCATTTTTATGATGGAACAACATGGGAAGAATGCTATCTTTCAAACATCTTGGGCTATGTTGCAAGAGACTTGAGCGTTTTGAGGTGTAATGGTTAACGTTTTCTAGCACTCATAGACATAGATCTGATCGTGCATGAATATGCATTGCTGGTATTGTCAGAGGAGTGTGTAGTGAGATGTCTGTGAGTGATTTGTCCATGTGGGCCCGCTGATGGTGTGTGAGCGCAGCTGCTCCTAAATGCATTAGCGCAAAGTGCCGCCGAGCCAGAAGGATCTCGCATGAAAAGCGCAGAAGGCATTTTAATCAAAGCAAGATGCCCCGCTAGGAGCTGGAAGGGGGCATAGCCCAGGCATGTGCGGGACCAGCGCCTGTCATGGGGCTGTGGTAGACTGCTGGATCGGCCAGGCCTGCGGAACCTGGTCTGTCAACAGTTCCAGATAGAACTGAAGCAGCCAGATGCAGAAAAAATCCCTTTCCAAATCCTCTGAGTTAATCATTTTATGTCTAGACTTTCGCAGTAATTTTGGTTCACACTGGATTATGCGTAGTCATAACTGTCATACATTGCCTCAGCAGCAGGAACCTGAAGGTGTTAACCCTAAGAACTGAGTGCGTATTTGAAAAATCTGATTTCAACAAATAAAAACCTTCTAAAACCGGTGTTGCTGTGCCTTTGCTCAGCACACCGCTGCTCAGACGCTCTCTGGACACCCCACTGTGTGTTTTCCCCACCCACTTGTGTGCGGAAACTATTCTGAAAGTGTGTCTAAGACTTAAAATAAATTTGGGCATTTTTATTCTTTATGTTCATTTGCAAATGACACCATTTATAAAATCCGAGTACAAGGTGTCCTCGAGTTATGACACAGATCCATTCCTTCGACAGTGATGTCGAATTTAGGGGTAAGTCGAAACATCCTAGCCTAAGTCACTTACTGATCCTAAAACAGCTGTAAAATCATAAAGACACAACTAAGCCACAGAAGAAAAAGGAAAGGAAAACTTCCTCACTCATACACTGCGTTGCTGCATATTCTTCCACTGCACGCAACCAAACTAGTTCACCCACGTAGTCTGTAAGTATGACGCTAATGGTGTAAGCCGAGTGGGAGTGGGAGTTTGAGTGACTTTTGTAAACTCGAAACGTTGTGACTAGGGGACCCCCTGTAGTGGTTCATATTATTTCATGTTTTTGAAATGACAATAATTTTGGTTCTACATGACATAGGAACACCAAACAAAGCTCAGCATGACGTCTGACACCTGTAGCATCAATGCAAACCGGATGTGGTGTGACAATTTACCATTAGTTGTACCACGCGTGTACTAAGCCACACGTGTACACACGTGTACTAAGACTTAAGTTTGAGATTTTAAAATACATTACAATACATGGGTGTAGAAAAATGCAGTGCAATGCACTATATCGATCTGAAGATTAGAATCACCTGCATTGATTTTGGACTGCATAGTCAATGAAAGATCTTATAATATTCTGTCAGTTCAGTCAAATGCCTCTCAGTGGTGGCTCTTGAAGTGCTGTGTTGGATGGGGGTGATGGAATTTGCAGTAGGGCCGAACCTTGAATTTCGCTCCCACCATTGGTGGCTAGCATGATGAAACTTAACCATAACTATGAGGTGCCTGCTCATCACTTTGCCCAGAGAAGCAATGATGTCAACCATAACTTTAAAATGCGTTTTTCTCAATTGTTCTCTATTGTTCCGATTTCATGAGCCGTGTTCAGTGTTGGATAACTGTGGTCATTATCCTTATGTAATGTTTTATGGTCTGTTTGATTACTTTTATGCTTTCAATAAGCCATTCTCAGGCTGCCTTACTCTGGAGTGATGGAAGAGTCTTGGAAGAGTTCTTTTTTCTCTGATGAACTTTATTCTGTTGTGAGATCTAAACACATATCAAATACCTCATAGTCAGTATGTTACTGATTAGACCTGGCTTTTTATTGGTCAGTATCAATAGTTGAATTTTGAATGTGTTACATTTTGCAAGTACATTTCATTTGCTTTGCTTGATTTATGAATAAGAGTTTAATATTGAAGGCTTGCTGGGCCCAGTCACTTTTGTATCATTGGTTCTTCTGGTGTTCATCTATTGAGTTGCAACTAGAGACCACCAGTCAGAGATAAGTCCAAGGAACCTGGAATTTTGAATGTGTCACATTTTGCAAGTTCATTTCATTTGCTTTGCTTTTTTTACGAGTAACAGTTTAAAGTTGAAGGCTCACTGGGCCCTGTCACTTTGGTATCGCTGTTTTTTTCTGCCGTTCATCATCTGAGTTGTAACTAGAGACTAGTCTAGACTGAGTCAAGACCAAGTTTAAAGAGGTTTGAGTTCAAGCCTGTCTGTACTTTGTGGGGTGGAGTTGGGTGTTCGTTTTGGTCCACCACTGCGGGTGCTTTGGTTTTGTCAATTGTTTCTTTTTTCATTTGCTGTGTGAGCGAAGATTTTGGCGTAGTCAACTGCCGTGGAGAAATGTTTCTAGTGATAACGTTTTTCTTTTAAAGAAAGCTGCATTACGATATTTGGTAAATGGAGCATTTGGGCAGGCGCCCTTATCCAGAGCGGTTTACAATCATTAGTTACAGGGACAGTACCCCTGGAGCACCTCGGGGTTAAGTATCTTGCGCAAGGACACAATGGTAGAAAGTGGTCATCAGGTTCACAGGTAGGTGTTTCACCCACTAGGCTTCTACCACCCACCGGGCAACTTCTAGTATAGGTTTGAGTGCAAATACCAGCAAGCCAAACCAAGACAAGTTAAAGACCTTCGAAAAAACGTCATGAGTTCAGACCTTTACGATGTTTATTTGTTTGTTTATTTGAGCTTAAGCTTTGTCTTCTGCTGGTTGAAGAATCAACTGCAATGAAGCATGGCTATTTTAGCCTCATCCCCTAAAAGCTGCATAAAATGAGCAAAAGGAAGACAAATTAGGGCTGTGCGATATGGACAAAAGAAACCCATTACGATTTTCTTGAACAATATTGCGATTTTGTTTTACAGTGTGAATATGAAACATTTTTCCAAAGGAAAACAATTAGATCTTTATCAAAGACTTGTAACATTTCTCTAAAACAGACATAAGGCAAAAAATAAATGTGTGTGCGTGTGTGTGAAAAAACAACAACCCAGACCACAGTCTCCCACATAAAAACAACTAAACAATTAGAACACTGGCAGAATCGGCTGCTTTAAGCGTTCAAAGGTTTTGTTGCTAAGAAAACCAGGGACTCATATTATCCAGAGTCTGTATCATTTTTTGGAAGCTGGCTTTACTTTGCGGGCATCATATCTTTGCATAAATGATATGTGACGGCGTTGGTAATTTGTCTGTGCTTGTTTGAACTTTTTTCATATGGTGTGCAGCTCGCAAACGCCTGCAATATTGATCATCACCTGGTTCCGAACGTGTTTGGGGTGTACTTTTCTCCGTTTGTTTGTTTGTTGTGTTACCCTGTTTCACCGCCACGACAGACTGACAGTGCTGAACTCATCATCCCTGTTTCTGCAGCCTATTTGTCGTTAAGCTCAGTCTCCTGTTCTTGTGCTCTGTTTAGTCACGCTGCATTGTGATTGGTTCAAATAGCATACAGCGGGAAAAGTCGGGAGCACGCAAAAAATTGTGCTGTAAGGTGATTTAGAAATCGCGCATATTGACATTGCGATTTCGATACGATTTCGATTAATCGCTCAGCCCTAAGACAAATAAATAATTGCATTTTTTATTACAATAAGTAATCAAAGTAATTGTGACAGGCCTAATAAGAGGTCAGAGATTTACACCTCTAGTCTTGACATCATGGACATAGTGCTCGCAAGAATACAGCAGCGCTCTAGTACTTTGGCCTCTAACAGTGAAATGTGACAAGTTGCCTGGGCCTCACAGCTAGATCGAGTTACCGTCTGCTGCCAGAGGTCAGGGCCCAAGTTGGAACGAAGGAGACAGGCTTCATGACATCACATCCTGCTTCTTTTAGCCGAAGGGAGGACGAGATGCTCTCATAAAAGAGTTCAAATATCAGTGCAGAGTAAACGTGATTGATTAGACCAGTGGAACAGCGTAACTAATAATGAGTGATGCCGGCAGTTCATCTCTCAGTGGGTGGCACGATGATTGAGGTTGAAAGATGGGGTTCTATGGCTACTTCTAGAAATCGGAAGAATACTGTGAAAGATAAAGTTGCCTAAATAGTTTGTGAGTTGTGTGTAGAGTTTGAGAAGCTCACACTGATTCAGGACCTGAAAAGATTTTGAAATTTGTTACTGATTCTATGATATCGCATCAGATTATCCTTTTGAGACCTATTTTCAAGGGCATGAAAGCAGGTTTTGAGCCCCAGTGCAGTCCAGATTACTGGTCCCTTGTCCTCCTGGAAACAGTGGTCCTTAACTGATATGGCATCACATCCATGCCAAAACTAGAGCGTGCAAAATCGCTTGCCACAAAAAAATTGCTGGCGTAAATTTCATAGTCGCGCGCAAAATGGCTTGCCGCAAAAAAATCACTGGTGTAAATTTCAAAGTCGCGCGCGCAAATGTGAAACTCGAGAGCACAAAATTAAGAATCGCGTGTGCGATTGTGATAAT
>JBBPDC010000039.1:24590455-24605128 GCA_037974485.1 Hemigrammopetersius urotaenia | reverse complement strand
ACTCCGAAGCTCGATATTCAGGACAGTGGCTCTGGTGTCGCGAGTGCTGCGAGAGCTCATGCTCCGTTAAAAATAAAAAAACAACAGCAGTTTTGGAGTCTGCTTTCTTGCTGTTAAAAGAGGAACGGCAGTGGGAAGTAGTGTTGTGTCGTTCACGATCTTTTACGAACGCTGCAAACTCCGTCCCACAGGTTTTACAGTGAACGCAGTGCATAGAGCCATTTTCATAGCGGAGCCACTCGAAGTCTTTCAACCATTCTCTCCGAAAACTGTACGCTTTCTTTTCGGCTGGTGAGTCAACATTCACCACATGATCAATATCACCAGCGCCATTATTTGTAACTTTTGCAAAAGAAATCTGTTGGTGTTCTTTACATTTCCCCGCTGTAGTTAGCGATGGACTGCTATTATAACCAATCAAAAATCTCAACGGCAGAACTGTCACCGTATTAGCATTCAGCACACAGAACACACATATACTGTTAAGATTTTTTAGAGAAATTCAAACAGGTCGCACGACAACAGTTACATGCACTCGCAGCAATGCTCCCAAATATATTTTGAGGTCGCATAGATGAAATTTCGGGATGGTCGCAATTTCGAGCCCTGTGTAATGATGCCAGGTTGTTTACCTCAGCTTAGAGCGCTCTGCTTGTGTTGCTTCTCAGAATGTTTGGTCACTACAGCAACCAGTTGTCGTGGAAAACTGTAGGTCGGAAACCAAACTGAATAGAGTAGAACCGAACAGAATCGAACAGAGCTGGTACCAGCCAGTGGAGAACCCCCTTTAGTCCTGCAGCCTGCCGGCATACATCCACGCATGCTGCAGCCAGCAGACACAGCTCCAGTCGCAGAATCAGAATGAGAATCAGAATCGCGTTTGTAGGCCGAGTATGTGAGCGACACATACAAGGAATTTGATTCCGGTCGATGGTGTCTCTCAGGCACAACAGTATAAAACAACAACAATATGTAAAGATACGTGTGTACATGAGTCCACATCACACCCATATGTCTCTTACAGAGCATGCTCGCTGCTCCAATAGGCCAATAGAAACAATTCTGATTCTGATTCAGAGCCTGATTAAATTAAGTCAATTGATGCTTTCAGACGTTCTAGGCGTTGTGTATTTTACTTTTATTCATTGTTTTTTTTTTAAATTGTAGTTCAAAATTTGAAGATTATTTTGATATTGTAAAATTAAAATACAATGTGTAATTTTTTGTTGTAAATTTTCAAAATATTTTCTTTGAATAAGACTACATTCTTTCTATCTATTCGATTTCTGGTAAATGCTTAAAAACAATGCTGAAAAACATGTTCCTAAGTTATAATCACATTTTAGACACATTATTGCACTTTGTCATGTTAAAATAACTGTGTTGAATAATTCAGTAATAGTTTAAGAATTGCACTAGTTGCCATTATTATTGTTTACCATTTTTAATTTTTTTATTCTTGTTGATTTGTCGTTCTGAAGTAACAGTAAGTATTTATTTAGCTTTAAATAAACATATTGGCAAAATTGCACAAACTGATTAAAATATGTTCAGAAATGTTATTTGGCCTAAATGCTGTTTAGTTCTTAGGACTATATTTTTTACAAAGGAAAAGAGTTTGGTTGTACTGTTCAGTAACGTGCAGAATAGTATAGTTTGTATAGTTACAAAACAATATAAATACCGTGATAAAATGGAAATTGTGATTTAACTGTAAAAAAAATTGTGATATGATATCTTGGCCATATCACCCTTGGCCATATTAATCTAAAGATTTCAGGGCCCAGTTTTCAAAAAAAATAAAGAACAGGTGTGACTACAACAACTAATTATGTTAATATAAAAGACTCTGATATGTTGTCCCTAATTTTACTTGTACTCCACAGCACTATGATTACTAGAGATTTGATTTGTTGTTGAAGACATCACTTATGAGAAAAAAGTTGATTTACTCGAAACAAAGTGGTATATAATGTTCAATTAACATGCACTCATTTCGACAAATTGCAATACACTACAGGAACTGCAGGGGGTGATATAGCTTTTCCCTTTTTAAAAACAGCTTGCTGAAGAGATTGTTTATGATGACAGTGCTGTGATGGGAAAAGTGAGAGGAAACTATCACTAGCACAGCTGCCCTATTAACTGAATAATACTATGTAACTTAATAAAGTTGCAACCACACTAAAACATCAAAAATATTTTATTATTTATTTAATACATTAGTATTATGGGAATGGGGGATGAAGACTTTAACATCCAAACTTACAGTAATACCCCACATACAGCTGCAGATCTGGGAACGCTGCTGTGACTTCCCTGATATCAGTGAGAACTTCAGCTGGGTAGCAATAGTTACACTGTCAACAAAGACAAACATCATGTGAATACTTGAAAGAGAAAGTAGGCAAGTAAACATTTTCAAGAACCCACAAAACCACTCATTTCCTGGGTATAACCATCCAGGGGCTGGTGAGGAACAGACAGTCAAAACGTTCTGCCTGTGGATTGCATACTTAGTTTTAAAGCTGTATTGGCCAATGTATCTGACCAATATTTCCTGAAAATACAGCCCTCCCAACAGTCACAGTCTCTAGCAAGGCTGGTAGGACCTAACAGTAGACACTGGAACATTTCTCATTGCATTCAGCATGCGCCACTCCAACACATCACAAAAGTATTGGATGGGGTCGTTTCCTTGCAGAGAACCGCTGAAGGGCTCTTTACCACTCAAGTCACTTGGCACTGGGCATGATGATCATGTGCAACTGCTTAAGAACATCTCGTTATACTATATTAGATTATACAGGCTGTGTGAGCAATTAAACTTGAAGTACCAGAATCTGAAGGGATGTCTAAATAGTTCTGGACAGTGTAACGCACACAAACTCCAACACCATTGGGATGAACTGAAATGGGGATCTCGACCCAGGCCTTCTCATCCAACATCAGTGCCTGCCCTCATAAATGCTCCACAGAATGAATGAATGGAAACCAATTCCCACAGAGACTCCAAAATCTTGTGGAAAGCCTTCCAAGAAAAGTGGAAGCTGTTATAGCAGACAAGGGGGAACCAACTCCATATTAAAGTCTGAATCTGAATGCAATATCATTTACATCCCTTTTGGTGTAGTGATCAGGTGTCCCAATACTTCTGTTCATACAGTGTATCTGAATCTGAAGGGACGTCTGAATAGTTTTGAACTTCATAATTGTACACACTTTGACATTTTTCACACCTCGCATGATAAATCTAAAAAGGGTGGCCACAAAACTGTGGCCTCTCCTGGAAGGCCAACAAATAGTAAAAGTAAAGACCCAAGGAGAGCTAAACACTACACATAACTGCTGATGGCAAGGTCAGTGATGGAAGGTGATTCGTTTCGAGTGCGTGAGAGTTTCTCTGTCAACGTGATTGCAAACAATTATGTTTCATAATTAAATTATGTGATAATTAAACAGATCATTGTATTTTTTCAGTCCTTCACTCATACAGATATCTTTGACGAAGGTTCTAATGGAGACATCGCCACCCCTTCACACACACACACACACACACACACACACACACACACACACACACAAGCAAAGCCAGCTTGAACTACATTCATTTGTTCTGATTGGATACACTATTATTATTCCTGTCAGACTGTCATAAACACCACAAACTGTGGCCTCTGAGGCTAGTTACCTTTCCGAAAAAGTGCAATTATTTGACAGATACGCTGTTATACACTTAACCAGAATAATAGACTGGTCGATTTAGTAAGTGGCTGTCTTATAAACGCTGTCAAATTAAGATGCTACCGCCCACTGCCCTAGCCGGGTTAGCCTTTTAGCTAAGCTAGCAAAACATTACACAAACACCTACCTCAGCTAGCGTTTTAAACTCCAATTCAGCAGTCACCCGAGACATAACAGCTGCCGTTATCGCCCTCAAAGCCCTCTTGAAAGTAAGCTAGAGCGCTGTCAGTACTCTGTCCGACTCCAGGTGCTTTCTGAGACTAGTTTCATGTCCACAAGTTCTTCAAGTTTACATACCAAAGAGCCAGTTTCAGTTTTCTTTCGGCCGTCAGTAGCTGCAGTACAGCGCTGATCTACAAGTCATACACACGACTGTCGAGCTGCATGATTCTGGAGACAGACGATATACTAATCAGCGATATTGCCTGGTTGCCGGACAAACCGGAGTAAGTCCAAATATATAGCACATATTTACTAACTACAATGTTTCGGTTACTACACACTTCTGTTATATATATATATAGCTTTCCAAGAACAGTGGAAGTCTATGTATTTGAATGCCTATTGTCCCTGTTGGTGTAATTGTATATGTGGTAATCCCAGAGGATTAAATCAAAAGTACATATTACACCCTGGCCTCTGTGAGACAAACGTGGTTAGAATACAAGTGGACACTAGCTGTAAAACACTATGAACATTGCATTCAAAATTGGGTTAGTCTGTATTTATTTGCATGCTAATGCTTTTAAATATTTATTTTTCGGAACATGTGGCGATATAGTGATTGTTATGTCATTTGAACGCCCTGTTATACGTGCATTAGTGTATTATGTTAAACACTAGGAAAAGTCTTTTAACAACTTTTACCCGCGATGGCAATATGGCAAAGAGGGTCTCCTAAACATGCAGTAAAACAGCTAAACAGACACTGGGGGGCAGTACAGTTCCTGAAATCAATGCGCTGTGTGGCGCTGCTGAAGTCAAGGCAACTGAAGCTGAAGTTGATGGGAGCTGATTATGACGGGATGGAAGCAATCAGACACCTTTGTGCCCCCTGTGTCCAACAAAATTCTGAGCATTTACAGTGTGCGTTGACTAACATGACTCAGGGACAACTGGAAACCTTGAACTCCGGGATGACATTAATCGGTCCGTGTCCTTGTGGAAATACAAAGCAAATGTTATGTTGCTGTGTCCATAGTTGCTTTTGGCTGTCCTTGGCTAAAATATTTGACAATATGAACAATAACGTTAATTAAGTCACTATTCACCCCGCTGCTGGAACAAACTGCCCAGAAATATCAGATCTGCACCAACTATAGCTTTAAAACGCTGCATTATTCTCCTCCACCTTCTTTTAAACAGTTGCACTGCTATTACAATGTTCTATTCCTTTTATCTAGTGATTTTCTATGTATTCTTTTACTTCTTTTATTTTTTTCTTCATTTTATTATATTTTTTATTCTATTCCCATAAATCGTATTGAATCAGCTTGAACTGGTACTTTTTACTTCGGCATCAGATGAGAAATTATACGCATTAGACTCATTTTTCAATATTTCTGGAGGACTAAATGGTTACCATTGCAGTGGTGGTGATAGCCACCAGGTGTCCGAAGAGTTTAAGGCCTTTTAAAGTTTCCTCATATAAAATAAATTATGTGAAATCATTCTAAAGTGTTGCTTAATGCCTGAGACCTTGTTTTATCATAGTTTTAAGAAGCTTTAGGCCTAAAGCTTTGTTTTCTTTGGAAGGGGAAAATGCAAGTGCCGTTAGGCAAAATAGTACCCAAAACTTTTTTTTTCATACTTAAAAGTGTTTTACCATCATCAGCATTACTAATAAAAACTCAGGAGCCGGATGTAGGTTCACAGATGAATAAAACCATTAATAAAATGGCTATATTTCTGTTGTAGGCCTGGTTCCATTCAGTACAGTAAAGAAAGTAAAGAATAGTGCTGTACCACAAACTAATGTTTTTCATTACCCATGCCACACACAAGTTGCTGGATATCCAGGCTAAAAGCAACCGCAGTTGAGCTGACTTCCTTACTGTTTTCTGGTAGGTCGAAATATTGTCATCACAGCACGAAAAGAGGCCATTGTTTTTCTTCTGTCTGCATAAACAACAACAATGAATTTAAGAAGCTAACAACTGGCCACCGCTAACAAGTTAGCTTGGGATAGGTATTCGTCAGATGGACAAAAAAAATAACTCAAACAAGATAATAAAAAATAAAAGACAATAACAATAACAATAACAAAAGCAGCTCTGAAAGAAAAAAAACATTCCACTGGTTCCAGTCCATGGACACGGTTTTGGGTCAACCAACCATAAGCTGTGTGGAGAGTTGCACTGCTAACATGCTAGAAACTTCGTTACCGGAGATACACTGGGAAATCAAAGCGTGCTGATTTCCATATCACTGCAGTAGGATTCCGGATCAGCATGGTTCCTGTATGCCTCTGGAAAAGTGACTATATAGTGTTATACATATACGGTTGCACTGATTGGCTCATTTGCTTCCATTCATTGTTAGCCATATTAGCAGTTTTGATCAATAAGTAATGAATGCAGGAATTGGCTCTAGGTTTTATGACGCTAACGACATAAAAGGCCACCGGATCTGCTGGACACAGCTTTTGTTTTGTTGTCTGTGTTAATTTACTAATGAAAGAGCTCTCTGGGTGGGATAGAGGAGTCAGCACAGGTGGGAGAGGATAATGGTAGCTACTTTTGCTGACAGTGATTGAGTAACTGTGAGATGGCAGATCCGTTTGTTTATTATGCTGACAGTTCTGATGAGTAAATATCACATATGCAGCTTGAAAAAGCACATATATTTGCACAGACAATCAGACAATGTCTCAGACAATCTCTTAAAGTGTCTGATTACATTTACAGCAACTTCCATTTCCTAACTACAGGGGACAGTCTCACAGGAGCAACTTGGGGTAAGGGTCTTGCTCAGGAACCCAGTGGTGGGATGCGGAAGGATTTGAACCCAGAAACTCTTGGTTCAGAGGTAAGTATCCTACCTACTAGGCCACCACCCCAGATTAGATAGTACAGCTGTAAATATTGTTTGTTAATCGCAGTGTTTTCTGCTGTGAGCATTGTGGCCAATCACTATTCCAGATGCGTCTTTCAGTGTATTAATGCCATCCAACAATTATAATTATTTAGGTTCAAATAAAGCATGTTATTTTCTATGACACATTAGTGGTCCACTAGTGTGTTTTAATGTATTGCAATGTATATTATTATTGCACTATAGCAATATAATAGTAATTGCCACCAGTATTATGTGACACTACAAAACTGAACTAGCCAATCAAGTCACAGGAGGAATATATCAATCAGTCAATCCGATTGCAGAATAAAAAACTGACTGACGATTGAGATTGCTGAATGAAGAACTAAACAAGCCAGTCACTTATATATAGTTAGACCAAGTCAGGTTATAGAAAAAATTAACTGGGCAGTCAGATTGTGGGACTTGAAATTTAACTTGCCATACAGATTGCAAGAGAACATTTTTCAACAAGCCAATCAGATTACATGTTTGCAAACTGAACTAGCCAATCAGATCAAAGCATTGATTATTTGCATCTGACCAATCAGAATGCAGAAGGAAAATCTAACTAGCCAACTGGATCACAGGACTAAAAAGTCAACTGGTCAGTCTTATCATGAGATTAGTCAACACTGGTCAATTACCTTAGTCAAAATAATGTGACCCATTTTTATGGATCTCTTATAAAAAAGACAGTTCAGTGTATTTTAAAATATTCTGTCACTGCTTACTTTGATTCTTTAAAGATTATCATGCATGACTACTTTACTAATAACATATTGCAGCATCACAAATGTAATATGTACCAGTATTACTGCAGTGCTAATAATGTGTCCATGTAATGCAAGCCCTATTGGAGCCACCCGACTGCACTCCATCTCTGATGCGGCATGGTGCTGTGAGGCCCAAGGCAGTGTTGTGTATTGAGCAGTTTCAAAAGAAGCCTGCTTCTTGTGCACTGAGGAGGCAAATACTGACCTTCAGCCTTCACAACTTGTAAGGAGTTCGCCATCATGAACGGGCTTGCTGAAATACGCGGCCGCCACTTACCGAAGTGCTACCGCGAAGCTTTTCTGATGACTGGGAGCGGACTGAACTGCAGCTGGTGCTGCTGATGCAACTAAGCAGAAACTAGAGACACATTTGCTAATATGAAAAGGACGCAGCTCGGCACACAAAGCCAGGACATGTTTTAGATAATCTCAGAAGAAGAATGAGTTTATTATAATAACTGACAAAAGAAGAAACTGATGATTTGTTTCCTCTAAAACCCATCCTGACCAATGCTTGCACTAATTGACGGACACACTTGAACGTATATTTGCTGTAATATTGATTTCAGTGAGGAAGGGTATTCGAACCTCCGCGAACTGGTGCAATACGCCCACCCGTTTTTTCAGGCTGTGTATTTTTAAAAAATCTCCACTCTCCCACAGATCTGTGGGCAGGAACAGACAGACAGTCCGATCCAATTAAAATCTCCATTTCAGCTGCTGGGGGTCGAGGGCAGGACTTTTCCAAAAGGGGAAACTTGTATGGTGAGACATCTCACCAGTTTAGTTAATGTTTTTGCTGCAGTGCACGGACCAGAGTTGGTGTTTGGATCGTGAAATGTTTGTGGGTTGGGGAGGATGGGGGTTTGGTGACGGGGGTGAGGGTTTTAAGTCTGATGCCACACATAGTACTAAAAATAGCACTAATACCAAATTATTATTTAATTGCACAGGTCAACACATTTTTTTATCATCAGAAACCACAGCACACTTTTCTAAACCAGTTTTTCATACTGATTTTTTTCAATCACATCGACTTTTTGAATTATGAATAATATTAGATTTGCAATAGACTTGCATGCGGTTTTTATTAGACCACAGGCACCAATCAAGTAACTGTTTCAATATTTTCAGTGTGAAGTCAGACAGGCCACACTGTGGCATAGATATAATGATCAGTGTCAGTCAGCTCCCACTGTTTCTTCAAAAACGCTCAGCATATGATTATTAAATGATCATTATACCAACTATCATGCAGTATAGAATTAGCTTCATCACAAACACTGTACCTGCAGGAAAAACTAAACATAGATTTGAAATCAACATGAAAAACCCTCATAAATGTATCTCTGATGATTTTGACCTGTTGACCTGTGTAATTGTTCATTTGTAGTAGTCAAAGTGTTACTACTTCATTCTGGTGAGATCAACATTGCTGGCAAGTGGATTTACAGTACAAGGAGTTAAATAGGGTTGTGGATTTACATGGTCGCCCCACCCAAATACTAGAGAACCCACAGAATATACTTCACTAACTCGGCAGACTTGTACATTATATCGCATTAATGTGCCAGATGGTGGTCTAGTGGTTAGGGAGTTGCCCCTGCAATCAGAAGGTTGTTGGTTCGAATCCCAAAACTGCTAGTGTCATCACTGAGGTTCCCTTGAGTATGTTGCCGTCACCACACACTGCTCCCTGGGCTCTGTGTTCCTGGCTGCCCGCTGCTTCACTTGGTGAGTGGACTAAATACAGAGAAAGAATTTCACACTGTTCACACTATTTGCTGTGCTGTGTTCACACACATCACCTGTGAGGAGATACTTCACCCTAGACACACAAACAGCACAGTGACCTGCACAACCGGCAAGTCGGTGTTAACTCTCAGTTGTAAAATTCAAAGTATCAGCCTCTGTTATTGTTATGTTGACTGTAAATGTATTATGTTTTTACTGCATAAACTCAAATTCAGAAAATAAAAACTGTGCATATGATGCTTTAACCTATTTTTTTACATAGGAAATCAACAATACGTGTATGTATAAATTGCATTGCATCTTCCACAGTCTAGAAACAATTCACATCGCTTCTCCTCCTCCTCCTCTGTGTTGTTCCACCGAGTACTTAAAAATGCATTTAAAAAACAAGAGTGCAACCGGCAACAGCAGAGCTCAGGCTGTTAGAAATGCTACGATTTCCCTTTTTTCCTTTCTGAGAAAGCACTCTGGGGTCTCTTAGTGTGAATCACCTGGCTGGTAGCATAATAGCTCTCTGCAGCCAGGGTGAGATAGCCTGGTCCAGAGCTAGTGCATTGTGCCACTGCCCTACTTCCAGACAATAGGAGCACACTTCATTACACTGGCTCTCCATGCACTTCACTCTGGAGGACGCTCAGAAACATCAGGCTGCCCACAATGGAGTGAATTTACCCCAGCTGTGCATTTAGTCTATGAACACACACGCACATACACACACACACACACATACATGCACACACACACACCAAGTGAGGCTCCACAGCCTTTGTTGGTTCTTGGTTAGGCAGCGCAACCCTGATGCCGAGTTCAAAGCCCAGCACTGCCTGACAGCCCATTTAAAAACCTCAGTGAGGCTTAGTGATGCAGACATTAATAGTAGCTAAGTGCCTTTGTCACACACACACACTGTTTTCCACATGAAAGTTGTGGCGTTCTAAGCACGCTCTGCCTGAAAGGATATGAAAAAGTCCCGCAGGCTTTGAGAACCCTTTAAATTAGCGAGCGCGCAAGACTTCGGATTGGAGTGCAAAGTAAAGCTAATGGCCCCGACCAAAGAGATGTAATTAAAACCCGACGCTGGGTGGAGGGGCTTCGGCTACGAGGGTGGGACCAAGAAGTCTAACCAGAAGAAAGAACCCTCAAACGCTCCCTCAAAAGGAGAAGGAGGCACGCCATGGATACAGCTTGCCCCCTTTTCTTTTGGCACGACAGATACTGCACGGAATTCACCACATCCGTTTTGGACATTTCAGTCTTTTCATCCATTCATCGAAACCCAGATAGATGGCAGGGCAAGAAAAGAAGCATCACTCGAAAAAAGAGGCCAACAGAGAAGAAAGCGAAGCTACGATGTAAAGCTGTGAAAACACTTCACTTTAAAATGTATGAATGCAGCATAGAAGGTTGTCACCTGGCTTTTTTTTGCATAATGCAACACACTTATTTCAACCTTTTTTGTGCACAGACACTGTGTGAGCCATTCTGGTGCCAGTGTTTGTCTATGGACTTTGCGTTTTATACACCTGTTAGCAATGAGTGTGGCTAAAACCCCTGGACTTCATAATCAGTGCTGGTGTCCACATACATTTGGCCACATAAGCCTATTGAACCTTGCTTTTTTTTTTACCTTCAGAAAAAGCGAAATGGTCCCTCTATAATTTTTGCATCTATGGGATAGGAACTCACGGTTTAGAAATGTGGGAGAAAAAATGAATTACAGAGATGGGAGTGGCCTGATTTATGCACTGCTTGGAAAACATGTCAAAACATTTAATTTAGCTGTTATTTTGTTTAGCTGTCTTATGGGAATGCAGTTTGTCTCACTTTGACATAAGCTTGGCAATTTGCAGCACACAGTCGACAGTGCTGCAAAAAACAACAGAATTTTCTGTCATTTTACAGTCTGTTTAAAGGCAAACTCTTGAGGTAAGACGGTAAACACTGGCTTGAATTGAGCCACACAAGTAAATGCTTTGAGTGCCTCCACACCTAAGAAAAATTAAGAATCGCCTTTTTACTGACGATGCAATTTGCACTGGATTATTACAAGTTGAGCTTATTCCTACGGCTATTTTTACTGCAGGTGATCCTGGAATGTGCAATCATGGCACAGAAGATTCAGACGCTACTAAAATAGCTGAGAAATGCTGCTAATGATTGCATTACCTCTTCTCCTCATATGAAAGGAATCCCTTCTGAATAGTATTGTATTTGACACTGTGCTGTGGCTTGTTAAGAGGGCCTTCAGCTGCAGGAGTAGATCCTGGGAGTAGAACCAGATGAAGAAACAAAAAGAACTTCAGAAATCTTGGCCGTTTCACAAAAAAACCCCATTTCACTACATGTGTGTTTCAGCCAAGTCATTTTGCGCATGATGGGTGGAGGGTCTTTGTCTAAGAGGATGGGACGAGATCTAATCAGATAAGAAAAAAAAAAGAAAACAGCGAAGCTGGATGAAATTCTACAAAGATGAATCTAAGTACAATACGTTACAACGTCAAATAAGAAGAAAAATGACTGGGAAGGGAAAAGCCTCCAGAGAAGAAAGTGAGCCCAAATCAGTGTGAGAAAGAGGAGTGTGAGCGAGTGTGTTCTCCTTGTAAATCGTGCATGTATGATTATGTGTAGGGTGGAGGAGCTTTGGCTATGAAGGTGGGGCCTTCAAGTCTAACCAGATGAAAAACAAAGTCCTCCCAACTTTACTTTAAGGGACATAAAAGAAGCATAAAGAATATCTCACTATAAGTGCAACGGGAAGCGATCATTTTCATCATCCATCCAGACGAGGTACAGTCTGCGTAGGAGAGGAAGCATTACTAGAAAAAATCCTGCCGAGAAGAAAGATGATGAGAAAATCGATGCACGAAAAGAGTGCGAGTGTGTGTGTACATGCCAGATTTCATGTAAGTGTGCAAATATGCGTGTGTGTGTTTGAATGGAGGCTGTTTTTTTAGTGGATTTGATCTGGTTGAAGGCTAAAGAGGCCTTGTCAGATCCACTCCAGTCCAGCATGGGGGGCTGGGTAATGGGGTTTGTCATCTGCTAATGATCGCCCACAGTCGCTCGCCGCCAGAGGTTTTGGACGGGTCCGGCGGACGGCGGAGAGATCCATAATCATTTGGTCTCTCTTAATGAGAGCCAGTGGGCAGCCTCGGCTTGGGCCCGGCTTGCTTCACCAGAGGGTCGGAGGCAGGAGAGAAGACACCCCGCTGGAAAAGAGCAGTCAGCCGTTAACCCCGGCACCCCCTCCTCCACAGCCTCCCACTGGAAATACAGACACAACCTCTAGGCTGCTATAGTGCATTTAGCAGCAGGCCTTGAGTAGCAGTCATCTGAAACCCTGCATTAACCCTTCACATACCCGTCAGTGTGCACTGGCCTGAAAGCAGGTTATTTTGCCCTAAAACCAGCCCGGCGGCGCAGCAGCATTTACTCAGTTATAGCTGACCTGTTTACCTGTGCCTGTAAAATGGACCAATACGCCCATAAATGCACCAGTAGCTACTGCTGCGACGCTGGATAAGGAATAGGGCTGTGCGATATCTGATTGGACAGGTCAACAATTTTTTTTTGCAATCATCAGAAACCACAACACACTTTTCTAAACCAGTTTTCAAGCTGATTTCAGATCTGCGTTCAGTTTTTTTTAGTCATATCAGCTTTTTGAATTATAAGTGATATTAGATTTGCAATAGACTTGCGTTTTTTATTAAACCACAGGCACCAATCAAGTAGCTGTTTCAATATTTTCAGTGTGAAGTCAGACAGGCCACACGGTGGCATAGATATAATGATCAGTGTCAGTCAGCTACCACTGTTTCTTCAAAAACACAGATAATAATATGATTATATGTGCTTATTATACCAACTATCATGCAATGTATAAATAGCTTCATCACAAAAACTGTACATGCAGGAAAACACTAAACACAGATTTGAAATCAGCATGAAAAACACTATAAAAGACCTGTGTTATTGGCTAAGAGTCTAACCAATCACAGTGTTTCAGACAGGGTGATCAACCCCAGCTCTGTTAAAGGTGAATTGGTACAGAAATAAATATTTATATTAGTTGGTTTTGTGACATCACAAAAACTACGATTTGAAAAAAGCTTATTTTCCTAGACTCTGCATCTAGACTCTTTTCGGTCTTGGTCCCCCAGTGGTGGAACGAACTCCCTCTTGCAATCAGATCTGCGGAGTCCTTCACCTCTTTAAGCGTCGTCTGAAGACCCACCTCTTTAAGGAGCATCTTGGCGACTAGCCAGTCCTCCAGCTCATCTCACACCTTTTCCTATATATCTAACAAATCCCTCAGACACTTACACTTTTAACTGTTTTACTGTTTTTACTTGTGTATTAATCTCTGACTTGCTTTTTCTCTTTGACAGGGTTTGTTATGGTGTGTAACTTAGCTAGCAGTAACTTGGTTAAATAGCTGTTGTTGATTTAAGTAATGCTTTACAGGTTTAACAACAGTTGTGGACTACTTAAGCACTGATGTACGTCGCTCTGGATAAGAGTGTCTGCTAAATGCCGTAAACGTTATTTTCCATTTATAGAGTGTACAGATGTGGTGAGTAAATGTACTATTTGAAACAATATTTATAGACTTTAAGCCTTTTAAATTCCAGAAAATTCATGACATGGATCCTTTAATATACTGAAAGTAAAAGCACAATACTCCACTGATATTTTGTCCATATTGAATAATAAAGAAAGAGAAATTGCGGCTGGCATCATTTCACATCATTTCAAGCTATTTTTATTTGCATGCATGTGAAAGATCACCCTGTTATGGTAGATGGGATTCAGTAATGATGAAGGATTTTAAGGCCTTGGGAGGTTGAACAAAAAGTTCAAAGCTAGCCCGTCTCAAGGTGCTCACACATAACTAACGTTGGGAATGCTCGGCATGGGCTTGACGTACCACTCAGTCTTCCACAACAAGCGTGATTACACATTGCTCTACAATCTTTCTCTGTAAATAAATAACTAAACGCTAAAATATACCAGAAAGTAATACCTAATAACCAGTGGCGTAGCGAGCTTTGCGGTATGCTGGGTGCATACCTAATGATAATATGTAATTATATAATTATATATATTTTGTACAGGCTCGATACCCCATCTCACTTTACACCAATTAGAGTCCTAGTGTACTCTTATTGAGGGCATCGAGCACTGAGCGTACCACACTCGGATAACACAGGTCAAAATCATCAGAGATAAGTTTATGTAGGTTTTGTAGTGTTTTTCATGCTGATTTCAAATCTGTGTTTAGTTTTTCCTGCAGGTACAGTGTTTGTGATGAAGCTAGTTC
>JBBPDC010000039.1:24541088-24559395 GCA_037974485.1 Hemigrammopetersius urotaenia | reverse complement strand
CATTCAATATATATCAAGTTTCATTAAATATTTCCTGTTTGGCTTTCCATAATATATATATATATATATATATATATGATTACAATTATTATTGTTAATACAGCCATCATTATTGTTATTATTATTATTATTATTGTTATTATTATTATTAATAATGTTGTTGTTGTTGTTAATGTATTTCAATTATGATTATGCCTATTATTGTTGTTGTTGCTATTGTTATTGTTATTACCATTATCATCATCACCACACACCTACAGAAAACACCCTTCTGCACATTTTAATACACAATGATTGTTTATCTGCTGAATTTAACATCTTGGGGAAAAAACAAATAGTGAAATGTGCAAAAGTTTATTTTTTTAACTTTTTGTTAACATGTTAAATAAAAAATAGAGAAATTTTCCCTTAGAATACCAACAGATCATGTCATTTGACTGGAGGTGCCCAAGCTTTTGCACTGAGCTGTATAATTTTGATTAAGGAGGTCTTACTGACTAATAGGAGGCACACATTCCCTCCTGCCCAAGCACATGGCCCTTACTCTCACCTTACGGGGTGCACGAGGTGCGGGCTCTCCTTGGTGAGAACTCACAACAGCCGTTCTGTAATGAGACACATTAATAAATGAAGGGAGGAACGGGCCTGTTGTATGACACAGAGAGGAAAGTGGCTGCATTCAGCATCTGAAAAATTGAATCCCCGCTAAGTCACCTCCACCTGCAAGGCAGCTCATTAAAAGTGTTGCTGTCTACCTTGCTCACTTTCTTAATCAGCATCTCTCTCTCTCTCTCCCTCTCTTCTCTTGTCTCTCTCTCTATCTCTATCTCTCTTTCTCCCCCTCGCTCTCTCTCTCATTCTCTCTCTCTCACTGTCTCTCTCTCTCTCTCTCACACTTTCCCCTCTCTTTCTCTCTCATTCTCTCTTAACCCCCCTCTCTCCCTCTTTTCTCTCTCTCTCCTTCTCTCCTTCTTTTCTCTCTCTCTCTCCTTCTCTCCTTCTTTCTCTCTCCCTCCCTCTTTTTTTTCTCTCTCTCTCTTTCTCTCTATCTCTCTCTCTCTTTCTCCCCCTTGCTCTCTCTCTCATTCTCTCTCTCTTTCTCTCTCTCTCTCCTTCTTTCTCTCTCCCTCCCTCTTTTTTTCTCTCTTTCTCTCTCTCTCTCTCTCTCTCTCTCTCTCTGAGAGGCAGATATAGGAGGGAGCTCTAAACAGGTGACCCTGCTCTGCTGGAGGTTTGTCAAAGTAAAACTGATCAAACCTATCTGTCGGTAGTTAAAGCTGTGAGTCTGCAGACCTGCAGGGACATCGCACATTAGTGTGTCTTTAAGCAGCGCAGATATTTCAGGTTCGCTCCATAGTGTCATGTTGACTAAAAACAACAAAAAACACCACGAATGCTGAAAATCAGAACTTGTACAGGTGTTTACATGTGATTTTCCCTTTTCGGAAGAAATAAGAAAATGAGACCATCTGATAAGCCTAGTTGTTCATTCCCTCTCCCCTGTAATATGTAAAGAAACTTTACAATATGTGGTTCTTCACAATCAAAACACACTTCTTGTTTGAAACTGTGATTGTTTAAAGCACCATCTATAGAAAGTGGTTCTCACCAACCCTGTTTGGGTACATTTTAGTCGAAAACAGTTTTTACAGTTTTAGCATTTTTTACTCACTTCTAATCACAGTGATTATTTTAGTGAAATTCAAATGAGTTCACCTGAAAGATTATTAAACTGCTCTCATCTGACATCAGCATCACCAAATCACGGAGTTAAAAAGATTTGACTGATGAGCAGAATATGTTGGGAGGGTGCTGAGCTCTTTGTCTGCTCTGAGTGTTGCATGTTTCTCTGTCTCCAGTAATAGTGGAGATTTTATTTGTCAGAAGTGTCTGTTAGTTTTTAGAGTCAGGCTCATTGCTAGCAACTCTGGGTGCCTTAGGGGGAGATGGCATTCCCCTCAATTCTGGCTGTAGAGTCTCTGCAGCAGGGCGATTAGATGATGATTTGGTGGCATAACGAAAAGCTCTCCCTCATGTGAGAGCTTCTCCACGCTAGGACCACTCTCCTCTTCCTATTCATGTTTAGCCTGGCATCCACTGAGAGGCCTGTTAAAAGTGGTTATTGGTGATTTGACGATTAGTTACTCCTTTGGGGACTCCAGCTCAGCTACTGTTAGCTGTATACCAGGGACCAGGGTGCCGGACATAACATGGAAGCTGAAATTGTTAGCCTGTCATAGGAATAACAGGATAGTGATTCATGTAGGGGCTAATGACATCCATCTGCGTCAGTCAGAGGTTACTAAGAGTAACGTTAAAGAGGTGTGCAAATTAGCTGAGACACTATCGATGATGTAATATGGTTTGGCCCCATCCCATCCCAGCCCTACAGCAAGATTTGGGCACTGAATTGCTGCATGTCCAAGTGGTCCTCTGAAAACAATCTGGGTTTTAATGACAGTTGGTCCATGTTTGAAGACAAGCTTTGGCTTGAGATGGTAGCCACCCCTTGTGGGAGGATGCTGCTTTCATTTCTTGCAGCATAGCCCATAGACCGGCAATGCAGTTACCTAGCTGGCTAGAGACCAGAGGCCAGTCTGGCCAAACCTACTGTCTGCAAGCTGCCTTGAGCTGCCTAGGTCTCTCTCTGTCAAGACAGTGTCTGTTCAACAAACCAAATGGAAAAGTAGAAAATCCAGAAAATGTGTTCTAATTATTTAATACATTTTTCTCAAACAACCAGCAAAAACAGCACCATACATCTAACGCTGAGATTGCTCAACATACTTGCTCTTAAAACTGTTTTTGTAAATAAAATTATTACTGACCAGAAATTTTATGCCTTATGTCTTACAGAGATGTGGATTGGACCTGATGAGCCTGTTGCACTAAATGAGGCTACACCCACAGACTAAGTGGAAGGGGTGGAGGCACAATAACAATTCGTAGAAGAGCCAGAAGTATTGATCAGAAAACATGTTCTATCTTGTTTTCTTTTGAAATTCTTTTTCTTGACAGAAGTACTTGAGCTACAAATAAGACCTACTTCCCTCTAATTACTGTCTACAGGCCACCAGTGCCTTTTACAGAGTTCATACAAGAATTTATTTGTTTCCTAGCAAACTTAGCAGCTCACGGTGATGAATAATTGTTGTAGCCACACTCTTAATTTAATCCTGACCCTTGGTGTTAATATAGATAGCTATTCTTCCACTGACCACAGTGATCTCAGATCACTCATTAAAAATGAATTTCTTCTTAACCATGTTAAAATGAGTTTCATCTTGTACTTACACCCCCTCTCATTAGTATTAGCTGCAGAATAACATCTATAATAAAATTTATTGAAAACCTCCCAGATTTATCAAACCCCATATGTCTCTCCATCTGGTCCAGCAGGCTTAGATAACCTAACGGAGTGCTTAGAGAACTCTCTTCGATCCTCATTAGATAATGTCACACCTCTGAGATGTAAAAGAATTCGACAGAAAATGGCCTGCTCAGTACAAAGATCAAACACATGCCCTAAAGCTGAACGTTTAAAAATTAGAGTGTGAATGGTGATTAACCAAGCTGGAATCTTTCCACTCTGCCTGGAAGGAGACACTACAGGAAATCACTTACTGCGACACACTTAGTCTATCTATCATCGCTCGCTGAATCTAGCAACAATCACTTTTCTGTTTGGTACAGTTTCTGAACTAACTAGGAAGCAGAGAGATACAGAACCTCAGATACCTGCAAACTATAGCATATGTTTATGGACTGTTTTAACAATAAAAATCAAAGCCATTAGACAAGAATTTAAAATCAAAATCCCCATTAAATCACTGTTTTGCAAACTCTCCTGATCTCAAGGTGATACTCCAATAATTTTTTTTGTTGTTGTTATTGTGCCTTTAAGACCGATTCATGAAATGTATAGGTGCTCTTTTCCACTTGGCCACAATGTCTTGTGCCCCATCGCTTAAGTGTGAATGGGGCAAACTGTGGGCTTAATAGGGAGAATTAAACGTAAATGTGTCTGGTTTTGTGACATCACAAGAACAGTGAATTGAAAACAGGCTGATTTTGCAGCCTGGATTCTGTATAAGGGCCGGAGAGTGAACAGTGCATCTTTAAACGTAAGGTCTCAATCTTTAATTTGAATAAAAAAGCAAGGACGATTTGGTTTTCCAAGATATGGGCCCTTTAACTCAGTGTGGTGGCTAGTTGCTGAAGATACAACTTCCAGTGCATTCAAGCACACAGTTGCACCAAGAGGGAGTTTTTGCAATTAATTAAGCAAGGTGTGTATGTGTGTGAGGACACAGAGGAGTGACTTTTGAATTAATTAAGTCGTGGATTTGCACAGAGGGTAATAAGATGGCTTTATTGCACATGTGCTGATGATGTTTACAGTCAAACATGATATCCTGCATGGCAGCAAACCCACGAGACAGAAAACACCCATTATGCAAATCTGCTCATGGATGGGGGGGGCTGTCTGAGTGTGTTTGTGTGCGTGTTGCGGTAGGGTCTGTTGAGCCAATGCACGATTGCAATCACAATGTGTTGCTTAGGCCACAGTGCACAACCCCTCATGCTGCTGTAATTATTATGATTATTACGATATTATGATGTTATGCTACAGCCTGTGGGGTGTTATTGTCAGCATTGCACTTCGGTCGGATTTTTTGTGGCAAAAGCAATGATGCAGGCCGGATGAGAAACATAATGCACCCACACTCCGCAAGAAAAAATATTCATTGTTCAGTGAAAACATCTTAGAAATCATATAAAAGAAAACAAATCTGATAGATCTCTGTTATTTCACCCATCCTTTACAGAGTAGGAGTATTTCATGATGACTAGACCAATAAATATACTGTAAATGAATGCTGGGCCATGATTACAATCGTAATCACGATTAATTTCAAGGTTTTCTGCGATTAATCACATTGTTATATGCTAAATAAAATTAGTAATTCAAAACTAATGTATTGCGCACCTTTCTTTTTAAAGTACTGCTATATGAACAAAAGTGAAATAACACTTTAAACAAATAAGGGGTTTCTAACAGCAGTGTTCCCTTTAACACAGTCACACAACTGCAATTTCTGTAAATGCTGTGAAGCCCAAGCCTCGTCCGACAAGGGGGTGTGGAGGACCAGGCCCGGATGTCATGCACATTAAATCTAATCAAATTGGGAGAATTACAGTATGTGGTACATAATATAACTACATATATTAACTATACAGGAGAAGGACACTATTTTAATCAATGTGTGTTTAATCTCAAGATTTTACCTTTTCTATAGGCTATAATCTTAGGATTGTCAAGATTCTTTTGTCACACACGAACTCATACACACAACTCAAGAACAACAAGTAGTGAAATGAGCCCCATAAGGGTTAATGAGCCCCATAACAAATAAAGTTATCAAATAATATACATACAATTAAAAATAAATTTAGAAAGAATAAAGTAATGTAATAAAAATCTATAGGAAAAAATGTATATTTCAAGTAAACAAATTTTACGGACATGGGGCTCTCTGTTTTGGTCATGATACCAATGAAAAAACATGCTCTGTATGTTTTATATGTAATAGACCTTTTCAAAGCTTAAATCTAAACCTAACCTTGATCATCAGGAGTCAAAAGATTTTTTTTCTTTGAGTATAAAAAAATAAAATAGAGAAGGCTTCCTTTGTTTGTGGAAGTCTGTGTGAGCCACATCCTGCATCAAAGTTTCCTGTCAGCACTTTCTCATCCCCACTTGTAATGTATTCCCACATCTCAATGCACTATAATAGAAACCTTTACTACAAAGCCATGCCTGAATGGAGCCACTGATGTTGTGATCCATTTTTTTTCTGTGATGTGCATATTCCTCCCGATAGCAGATAAACATACGATTAACTTATAGTTCATTGTTTGCCAACAGAATATTTACATCAGCTTTTAATCTAAAACAACTTTTTGAACTTTCATAAGCTGACCTGTGTTTTATATACATTATTATAAAAACTTGTTGTCCAGTTTATTACAGTGAAAAGCATTTAACCTACAGACAAAGTGAAGAAGTGGGCAGCCAGGTGGCCAGGGGGCAGTGTGTGGGGACCGCACCTTGCTCAAGGGTACCTCAGTGGTGCATCTGGCAGTGCTTGGATTCGAACCCACAGCGTTCCAATCACAGGAGCAAGTCCCTAACCACCAGGCCACCAGCTAGAATCCCTACCTTACTCAAGGGTACCTCAGTGGTGCTCTTGGCAGTCCTGGGCTTCAAACCTATGACCTTCCAATCAAAGGGTCAACTCCCTAACCACCAGGTCATAAACTAAAAGCCACTACCTTACTTAAGGATACCTCAGTGGTGCTCCTGGCAGTCTTGTGATTCAAACCTATGACCTTCCAATCAAAGAGTTAACTGCCTAACCGCCAGGCCATCAGCTAGAAACCCCTACCTTTCTTAAGGATACCTTAGTGGTGCTCCTGGTAGTCCTGTGATTCAAACCCAAGACCTTCCAGTCAAAGGGGCAACTCACTAACCACCAGGCCACCAGCTAGAAACGCCTACACAGTGGACCATTAAAGTAAAATTGTATCCGTTGTCAAGATTATCAGTTGCCCTCTACCCCATTCATTCACAACAGTACTGATGACCAGATGTTGGTGGTGGAGCATTCTCAGAAGTGACACTGATATGGCAGTGGTATGGTAAAGTGTGTGGTGCTGGCATGTATGTATCAGGTACAGGTGCTGCTGAGGTTTTCACACACATCCAGAACAGTCCACTGTTCAGAAAACAGAAGAGCTATAGTGTCTAACTGTACACCGACAAGCTGAGGAGCTAAGAGGTCAACAAGAAAGTCCATATTTCTCTGTCAGATGCTAAAGAGGCATGATATTTCTGAACAAATTACAAGTCACGTTGAGGCATCTATGACTGATATTCAGCTGAATGGCAGTTTCTTTATAGAGAAGGCCTAATGGAACCTAATGGGCCAGGCCTATTTGAACCCATCATCTCATAAAGCAGCTGTTTACAAACTCGCAGTCACAAAAGTCCTGACAAAGCATGTGTCTCCTTCCAACCCTTTTCTAAATATGCCCCAATAAAATAATGGCTTTCGTGTTTTTGAATTCAGTGCTCATAAAACTAATTTGCTCTAAAAGGCCCAGCTTTATGAAAGATGATGGCCTTTGTGCCTTGGCACTCCTTGGGCATTGTTGATAAGCCTGTTTTTCTATAATATCTGTGGAAAGACACTTTTCATGGGACAATTGAAAGGCATACCTGAGAGTGGAGCAAAAGCTTGCATCCAGAGTAGCACAGCCTTAGTTTCTGACCATACGTGATAATACATACAGCAACTGACCTATTACTTCTCAGCCCACACACTGTTGTAGGCTTGGATACTCAATTCCATTCAACATCTGTTGGTTGCAAACAATACTTTGGGACTCCACTTTCTTCGTTTACTGTATTCTTTTTTATTTTTTCTATTATTTCCTTACTTTATTCCATTTCATTTTTATCCAATTCCTGTAAAGAACATTGAATTAGATTTGTGTATGATAATGCACATAAATGATCTTTTGCCACCACATTTTACACATTAATCAATAACAAATATCTGCCTATGAAAACTTGTACAACCTCGCAACAGTTGATCATGATAATTAGTTATAGAGCCGACAGCTGGTTTATGAATTTTGGATGAATCTATGGATTCAGGCTCAATTACGTTTTTTTCCTACTGCCTTTGGGAAGCTGCTCTATCTTGCCCAAGAAGGAAACTTCTACATTCCAGAGACTTGGTGGTAATGTTTCAGGTTGGGGGATATTTCATATGCCCACATTTGATTGATGGGAACAGGGAAGTTCTTGGTTTAAATGATGGATGAATGAGTCAAAGGAACTCTTCAGAACAAGGAGAAGAAATTCAGTGAGTGTAGGAGCACATAGAGGAGAAGAGGACAAAGGGACAGAGGGAGGATGGAACCCCCACATCTCATGGCAGCATACCAGGAGCTTGTTAAATCAGAGCTGCTCTGCGTCTTGTTTGGTTCAAAGTTTCTGCAATGGGGGTCCGCGAGTTACGACAGTCTCGACTTACAATTTTTTGAGTTTACAATGCTCACTCCCACTAAAACTCAATTCACACCATTAGCCTCGTACTTACGGACTACGTGGGTGAACTAGTTTGGTTGCACGTGGTGGAAGAATTTGCAGTATCGAGGCATGTGAGGGAATTTTCTTTTTAATTTTTCTGTGGCTTAGTTGTGTTCTCATGATTTTACACCTGTGCTAAGATCAGTAAGTGACTTCTTCTATGGTGTGTTTCAACTTACACCAAAATTCGGGTTACGTTACTGTCGAAGGAACAGATCTGTGGCGTAACTTGAGGACCCGCTGTACCTTAATATTGAGATATGCCAAATTACTGAATACTGGAAGATGAGTGGTAGAAAAGATTTGTTGATGGAGCCTGGACAGCCCATAAAAGTCACGTACGATCTTTGTTGATATGACTACCTTGTTCGTTCAATTAAAAATGTTGCGGTGATGCGCACGAACAGTGAATAGTCAGTCATAATTAAAGCCGAGCATTTTGTCGCCATTGGCGAACTATTCAAAAAATAGATTGCCCATGGATTCATTTATGCCTTATTCTAATTAGTACAGAGGGAATTAATGGCGCAATGACAATATCGTTGCAGGCATACTTCAGTCTGGTTTAATTAAGAGAGCGTGTTGTTGTGCTGTTTCTTGGTCACCATAAGTCAAATGTGAACATGGGCAGGGCTTGACAGTCTGCGGCCTTGGACGTGTTTAACACGGATTAATGGGCACCGGAGTTGCTGATGAGGTGGCGGGGAGCTTAGAGGACGAAACGCCGATGGATGGAGGCTCAGGAAAGGAAAAAAAAAATCAAGCAGAGGCTCAAAATGGCTTTGGGCTGAAAATGGATGCCCTCATTTAAAAGAGATTTTTCCCGTGTCTTAGCACAAGCTTTTATATGAGGTATTGTTCAGGGGATCCAAAAAGCACCAGAGAAGCGATTTCTGTTGGAGGGAATTAATAATTTGACCACTCTCTCTATCGCATAATTCCCCCATATTCTAGACTAGCTGTTCCACAAAATGAATAAGTAAGAGCTCCAACAAATGTTTGTGTATAAAATTACAGACATTTATAAATAAGCAAATATATATATACATACAGAATATATATATATATTTATACCAAAATTTTAACAGCAAATTTGTATTCAAATATGCAGATGTGTGTTCTCAGAATTATATACATATATGTATAAACAGAATATGTAGCACATAAAGTGCATAAAGTGCATATAAATACATCTGTAATTTTCTGGTAGGAAAATTTGATGTAAATACATTTATCTCTTGAGAAAATATAAGGTCAGAAAGACTTCTATAATGGATTTTAGGTGTGAAACCACTTTGGCTTCAATGGTTGAGAGCAGAAAAATGAATAATTCATAGAATTGATTGAAATGTAGAAATACTGCATTAAGCCTACATCCTGCAAACATTATTTTGAAAAGTGACGGATGGAGTGAAAGATAAGCTTCCCAAACAAAGAATATTGCACATCTGACATGAATGTGTATGTAAATACCTTTCAATAAATTGAGCCACTGTTGGAAACCAGTTGATTTAAAGTGAAATAATATTCTTGTTGTATTTATAACACTTATTAACATTTCAGCCCAGTTCAGTTGTTCTGTAAACAACAACTTGGATTGTTGTTTACAGGAGGACAACCGTTGGATATTAGTTATTAAGATGCATCTTCAAGTCTAATGCAAAATAATTCCTGAATTCAAAAACTCTTAGCTGAACAAAATCTCTTAGTTTTGGCCTAAACTCTTGCATGGAAATCCATGTCTGGGCAGGGTCCAAATGACAAATTTAATTGATTTTCTACATGAAATATTTATTCATCTTATTCATGGGACAACATTAAAAATGGCAGTTTAGTGCACACTTTTAACACTTTTGAACAGGGCACATAGTTTGTTTTTTAACACAAGATAAAATAAGAAAACAGTTTATTAGTGCCTCAGCTGGGAAATTTGCATTGTCACAACAGCAAAGTGGACAGAACAATATGAAAAACGGAAGCAGCATAACCAATGAAAACTATACAAAATAACAATATTATATGTAAAGAACTGTATATACAGCCATTGAAAATAATAAGAGACCACTTTTCACTTTTTTTCCTGTTCACTGTTTATACAATTTGTGGCAGTGTGTGAGTGTGTGTGTGTGTGTGTGTGTGTGTGTGTGTAAAATGCACAGGTTGCTATTTTGTTATGAGCTATTGCAGTGTGAGCTGTGTAAAAGATAAGATTCGCCTCCATTTGTGTTTTGAGTGCAGTAGTGTTTGTAGAGCAGCTTTTCTATGGTCTGTATTCCAGCAGTTTCACTTCTGATTTAGTTTCTGATGGATGAAACACAGTCACACATGCATAACATCACTATGATGTTATGCATAGACAACATAGACGATGATTTCTATGTATTATTTTTACATTTTCTCCAAATATTTTATTGTTTGGAATTTTGAAGTGTTGCGACATACACATTTTACAAAACCACACTCCCACACATTACAAAAGCAATAAGCAAGCTGTATATAAGCAATAACCAGGATGTATATGTTTATGTTTTTCCAATATGTTATTTTTATACCAAATTTTTAACAGCAAATTTGTATTCAAATATGCAGATGTGTGTTCTCTGCGTCAGAAATGTAATTTGACAATTGTGTCCAAACTTTGCACACAACCATATGTCATATTGTGACAAAAACCACACAAGCAAGTCGATTTGACAAATCTGTGATAATGTGGTCATGCAGTTTGAAAGACATCTGCTGGCCACAAGCTTCTGTCCGATTACAATGTTGCGATCCCATTGTGAGGCCAGTAATGAACTGAAGGGTGTTATTTTAAGAAAGCGCATAAAGTCTATATCCGGATGATGCTTAAAGATGCGAAGCTGGTGAGCATGAGCTCTAAAGAAGCCCAAGACAATTTGATGTGATCACAGATAATACTGCGACTGCAATGTGTGAACCTTCACACCCACAAACGCACACACATGCGCTGCCTGTGCATTTGGTGGGTATAGGAAGAAGGTCGTGGTGGTGGAGGTGTGCGGGGGGTGGGGGGGTGGGGTGTACCAGAGACACCCGTGGACAATGAGAGAAGATAAGGCTGAGCTATATTATAGCTAAGCTCAGTCCTGATCCCCAGCCTGAGGTTATCACCCACAATGCAGAGTCCACCTCACACACATTCGATTCAGAGCTGCAAAACGACAAAGGCTCAAATGCCATCCTGCCGAGGTGGGTAAATTCCGCCTCGCAGTCATCATGATGACATTTCACTGGCCAGGACACACTTTCCACACATGACAAAGCCAGCACAGCTAATGGAACCTCGGCTTGCATGTGCTTTCAAGGTCATTTACAATGTGGTGATTAGCCAGCTCGGCAAAGTCACTCCGAAACGATCTGATGACATTTCAGTGAGACTGTTTCCCAATATCTCTGGTTATGGGGTTCAAGGGGGGTGTGGCGGGGTCTGCAGGTAAGAGTTTCTCAATACCGAAAAGTTGGATTAACCCCTAGAACTCAGAGTGTATTAGTAAACTCTGCTTCCAACAAATACAATGTAAAAACACACTTTAAAACTGGTGTTTGCTCTCCTACACACTCGCTGTTTGCGACCCCTTTTGTTTGGCGCACCGCCGCTCAGCCGCTTTCTGGACCCCCTCTCTCTGTCAGTTTTCCTCACCCAATTGTGGCGGAAACTATCCTGAAAGTCCTCTTTCCTTTAAAAAGACTGTTTTTTTGGTTTATTTCTTCCTAAAATAAAAGAAATTTGGGCATTTTTAATTCTTTATGGGAATTTGTGTGTGATACCATTTTTACAACCTCAGAAGTGGTTATTAATCAAAGTCAAAGTGAACTTCGTCATCTCAAGTAAATACAAGCATGCAGAGAGACGAAATGGCAAAACTCAGGTACACTGTGGAACCTGAGTTGTGACACACCAAACAAAGCTCAGCATCATGCCTAACACCTCGAGCACAAACCGGGTAACTTATATATGGAGCTGTTTTGCCATATGATGTCGTTTTACCATTTGTTGCGCTTCCAGAACAGATTCGTGCCACTCGCGTTCTACGGGTAGAACTAATGAAGAAATATTGGCTACAAGCTTCATCTCCAACAAGCTTAAATCATCACACACACGCTATACGATTCCAAATGGACTTATTTCTGCGGTTTCTAACAGTGTATGACACATTGTCATCTTCAAAAAGGGACAAATTTCATGCTTTCAGATGAATACGACAAGGATAGCTGTCTATTTTTGCTTGAAACAGTTAGAAAATCGACAAAACATTTGACCAACCCTGTGGGAAGAAACCACAAAAGTCTGTTTGAGGTGATTTAATGCCACAATGTTTTCTGGGCCCTATAGCCACTATAGTGGACAATTCGCACTTCACACTGAAAACCTCTGTGTCTTGCTAGTAGGTTGTTTATGGTCGAATTGCTGTAAAGGCCAAGATTTGAAAGAGCTAAACAGGCGAAGCAACACTATCTACTACTAATTTCTGGGAATTCAGCATGATTGTAATTGAGCAATTGAAAATAACCACATTTCATTATCTGTGATTGGGTGGTTGGAAAAAAAACTTCACCCGGTTCAGCAGAAATGTGTAGTTGATTGAACAAGTGCCCCCACAGCGGTCCAAAAGGCCGCCTTAAAATTAGGTTTGGATGACAGGTCTGGGTATGGACATCAGTCTTATTTTTCATGTTCGACTGAAGCAACAAGGGGCTGCAAAGAATTTCTTTTTTGAAAAATCCAGTTAAGTAATAAAGGGCCCTGAGAACAAAGGACCTTGGGAACATCCTAAAAAGAAAGTGCTGTGAACAATGTAAGGGCCCTGGGAACGCAGGGGCGATCACACACCATGCTAACCTCAAGTTAGCCTTGTGGCTCCAGTCCAAACCTTAAGAAGCAACCTTTAGATGCTGAACATGTTTTGGCTGACAGGCTACATTTGGGGTAAAGGGAAACTGTAGTTTCAGAATTTTGTAAACACAAATGACTTCACCGCTAGTGAAAGGTACTTACTGATTCTCTTTGTCTCTGATGTAGAACTGTGTGTTTCTTTTTGGTGTGACATGGTGCTGAATATTACAGTCCTTCTAAGTTAAGACACAAAAATACCTCCAGCAAACCTTACAGATGGCTCCGTGCATGTGTACGTGGGAAGCCGACTGCTAGCATGGTGTGCTTGCTGTGATGTTTGACTTATTTCAGATTTTTCTGCAGATGAATATTAGAGTCAGCTGTAGCGACAGCTCCTGCGGTCTGAATGAAGAGTGAAGTTTAGAAAGAAGGGGAAAAGAGGTTCATGTTGACATATGACAGGAAAGCTTGCAATATCACACACCATTAGACAAGGCTTGTAAGCAAAATTGACTGCAGGCCAAGATTTTAACGTGCTCTGGGGGACTGAGTACTCTGGTTTGAGAGCTTGTACCAAAAGCACCAAATAAAGCATAGATTCTTTGTCTTGTCAAAAGCTTGATAAGAGGCATGACCCAGTGCAGGCAGGGCAGTGAAGGGGTTCGTTATGAACAAGGTTGGAAATGTGTTAATGGTAATGTATGGGTTAATAATGCAGTGGGACCCTTGTGGCATAAAACACAATGCATTACAAATTGTCTGATTTGCATAGCTTGCCACTATAACAGAGCTTGTAGCATTTTTAAAGATTGCTCCCACTCGTTATACAGACTATTATCTCTTCTACTCTCTGACGAAAAGAATTGAAGCTTCTGTTCTGGTTCTGCAAGTAAATGCACATAAATATCTAGTCCCTGCCTAAGGATAAATCCAGTGATCTACCACACTTTATACTTTGTGCTCTGCACCTTATTTTCACTGCCACAACGGGCACATTTATGTCCTGTTATCTGATGAGTATAATATACCACTCGCTCACCTCCTGTGCAAAAAGAGTCACTCTGGAAGGTTAACATCTTGAACACACTATACTGTTGTACTGTCTGTTTATTCATTTGCCTCTTTCATAACCTGCACTTTGTTGAATGTTGCTATATGTTGCACATCATTTTCTCGTCACACTATGTACATGTACACAGCTGCTGATGGCAATAAAGGAACCTTGGACTAAATAGTAAGAGATTCTGATCAAGTGGGTGATGAATGCACACTTTGTAATTAGTCCGAGGACACCTTGACTTCTATTGAAAAATAATTCATTCATCATCTGACCTGCTCATCCTAACCAGAGTCATGGGGGTGGTTGAGCATAACCTGGTGCTCATAGGGGGAAAGGCAGATAAACACCCTCGATGGGTCATCAGTCCATCTCAGGAAAATCACCCATACAAACACATTCAGACCTAGAGGCAATTTAGCATCTCCCATTCACCTGACCATGTGGAGGAGAAACCTTGAAAACCTAGCCGAAACTCAGGCATGGAGAAAAACTGTAAACTCCACTCAGAAAGGACCCTCAGCCACTCTGGCTGGATATCAACATGGGAAATCCACTTCTTTCTTGCTTCATCTAATTTTATCCAGTAGATTTGTACGGCTGTAATAGTGTACGGGCCATGTGGTAACTGTCACATTGTGATTACTGTGAATTCAGACAATTATCACCTGTTAAGATGATTAATGAGAGGCTTTTTTTATATTGAACATTCAACTCTTTAATTAGAAAACAATAATCTTATTTACAGGCCTAATTAACCTAATTATAAATGTATTAATAAGGCATTTTTATTGGCTTGCTTACAAATGATAAGTTTCTGCTTAGTTGTATATTAATTATTAATTCGTTATTAAAGTGTTTCAAATGGCTTCAAATCAGCGTTAGAGACAAAACAGAGTATTGTTGGTGTTTTCAAAAAAAGCTATTTGAAAGGATGACTAAGAAGGAAGAAAACATTTTAAAGTCAGTTTTAATGCAATGTGATTTTGCTTCAAAGCAGGTTCAATGTGGTTTTGATCATTTCTACTTTTCAAACATAAGACCAAAAAGTATGAAAGCCACAGTATTGGGCAAGCAGGACTCTGCAGTTTCCTTCAACGACAACATGGGGGTGCTGTGCTGAGTTTCTCATCGTGTTCTGACAACTTTCACAGGCTGTCCCTTTTCTTTTAGAGCAGATAATCTTTCTGAAAGCCACCCTTGGGGCCAAAGAGGTACAAAGAAGCAAAGCAACAGGATACAAAGTGTCTAAGAGCAGGTATCACATGCCAGTCTCACAGTAAAATGTAGCAGAAACAAAAGCCCTTCTTCAATCCTTTCCTTCAGCACTCCATCCTTCTCCAACCACCCCATACCTCTCTGCCACGCTCCACACTTTCAACCCTGTGCCCCGAAGCCATTCTGTCCATCAAACTTATCAACGGGCGGCACCGCCATGACCACGGTAATTAAAAGTCAACCATATATCAGGGGAGAGATAAGTGCCAGGCGAAACAGTGTGTGAAAATGCAAGACCCCAGATAATGAGGGGTTGGGGACTGGTGGGCTGGTTTTAATCATGGGAACTTTCACAGCTAATTGGAGATGAGCCGAACTCGCCCGGCCAGGAGAGACACACGGACATGCTGGCCCTCGGGACCTGGCGGGAGCGTCACCATGCTCCCCTGGCCTTCCTGCTATCTTAATTGCCATATTAAATTATGTTAATTCTACCCCCCCCCTTTATTTCCTCTTAAAAGCTATTTTTCTCCACCAAACTTAATTCAAAGTTAGCGTTGCGGAATGTTGAGCACTTTTATGCCCAGTGAGAAAATCTGGGTAATTTACAGGAGACCTGGTAAGCGGAGAGGGTGGAATACAACCCCCTAGTTAAAGTCGATTAGCTCTAATGAGACAGCCGATGTGGATAAACAAAAACTTGGGTATGCAAACAAGCGTGTCAACTCTCGCTCAATTAGCCGTTAATGAAAGGCTTTGGTATCAAGTCTTTCAAACTGTAACTTTATCAGAGCTGTATAAGACATCAGATGTCTTAGGGGGGTTGGGTGTAGGCCTGATTCTGCCAAAAAAAGAACATTGCTCATGACAACCAGCAATTCATAGGGGTCAGTTATCGCAATGCTAATTTTCTTATGCTAATTGATGCTAGCTTTCCTCTATTGTTAGCCACATTCACTTTTTGTTGTCCTCTAAAGATTTAACACTTTTTCCTCTTTCTTAACGCATGTCTCAAGGTAACCCCTCCCCGTTACCTCTTTGTTTCACAATAAAAGTGAAACTGTCCTTCATCCTATATTCAGCAGGAAGCACAAAAGCTGGGACTTTGAGCACGAAGGCCAGCATCAGAGTACCTTTTTCCTCAGCCAGGGACAGTGGATCTTTTTTTTTCTCCCTCTTGAGCTTGGGGAATATTAAGAGTGCCTCTCTCTCTCTCTCTCTCTCTCTCTTGCCAGGCTGCCAGACATGGCCAGAGCTCTAATGATCAGTCTGTGGCTCACCTTGCCTGAGGACTGACAAATAAACGTCACCCTTATTATTCTGACAAATGTCCTTTGTCATCTGGCTGACAGACGTGGCTTCTGCAGGCCAGGCGCGATAGATAGCGTTTGAAAACGGGCGTCCGCCTCGCTGCATGTCACAGGGCTTGGCTTGGCAGGGACAGGACGGATTGACTCACGCGCTGTATAACGTGGGTTTTTCGGGAGCGAGCTGACGAGAGCAGCTTGAGTTGTCATGCTAGCTCGCGTTTAGGTTAGTAGAAGCCTATGAGTGCGGAAAACCCAGCGGGATAGGGGAAGTGGCTGGCTTTGGGAAAACAGGCGCATGCCAGTTGCGCTGGAGTTTTACTCTGCCGCTTTGTTCGCTATCCAGAATAAACGCACTTCAGAAGGTTGAGCGTTTTAGGTAAAACACAAATCTTCTTTGACCAAAGAGAAGGGGAGTTAGATTGAACAGATGAAAGCTCTGCCTATTTCCAAAGTCTTTCTACTCTGCCGCTATTACTCAGGGGCCTATTGAGTGGTCTTGTTGGGCCTACTGTTCTGCATTGATGTTTAATTTCCTCTCATCAGAACTGTCTTGCTGCTGCACAGATCCCTTTCGACTGTGCGGCGTGTTTGCCAAAAAAATTGCGATTCATTAGCAAACAAACAATTTGCAACGACACTTAAAAAGGGAGCACTTAAAATCCGCACTCTGCCGAAGGCATGAGTCAGATTCTGCTGTGGTAGATCTATCAGATGTTCCACGAGCAGGCTGGCTTCCTTTAATCAGGAGTAGCTTCAATGTGAAAGCAATCAGGCTATTACACACCCAGCCACTCGTAATTAAAACAAACAGAGCGAAATGATGTGCCGATGGAGCTGCAATTAGAGCAAGCAGAGGCTTAAAGCCCACAGCTTGGGCTACAAGTCTTGTCTGGGTTGGTCCACTGTGCTAAATCCATTATACCCTGCCAGGCCTCACGAAGGTTTTACAGCTTTTGTTGGCTTTTCTTTTTTCTAGCCTTCAGCTGTGTGAACATGAGGCTATTTAATGCAAAAGAGTGGCCAGATTCTTGTACCGCACCACAGCCCTGGATGTCGAACAGCAAACTTTGCTCAACAGCATGCAAATTTCTCACATCTTTGCTTTGTAGTTGGACTAAGGCTAATGTCTAAGCTCTGATCCAGGGGCTAGGAGAGAAGCTTAAATAAAACATCCAGGCAAATGTGGCAGAGGCCTTTTTTGTTTGGGCAAAGCCCAAGTACCATATGTCTGTGCACATGTGGGTCTGATGAATGCTAGGGTTGATTAGTCTCTAAACTAACAATCAAATCAGTGCTAGCATTGTCATCATACACATTGCATTCCAGCATATAGGAAGGGTGGAAATTGTAAAATTGCCTTGACAGTTTCAGGACAGAAGCTGGTGAAATATGAACAGTTATAATATAAAACAGATGCTGAAAGTCTGCAATGTTGATCATTCATTCACTCATATTCCAAAATTAATTAACTTTTTTAAAGACTTTTACAGCAAAAGCATGTGCGATTAATTTAGATTAATTAACCAGAGAGTTGGTAATTAAATCGATTTTTTTTCAATTGCGTGACACCCCTAAAAGTTACAGATGATTTTTGCTGCAGGACCTTCATTGGCTGATGATGGTGGCGACTGTCATACACACACACACACACACACACACACACACACACACACACACACACACACACACACACACACACACACACA
>JBBPDC010000039.1:24515226-24531021 GCA_037974485.1 Hemigrammopetersius urotaenia | reverse complement strand
GTGTCTATCACGTCCGAGTCTTCCTCCACGCTACAAGTGGGCACATTTCACCATACGTTCTCGTCTTCATCGTGACACCCTTGGAGTCTTTAGGTCAATTAACTTATGAGTAAGTTAAGAAGTTAACAGAATTCAAAACTAATTTTGTTCTAATTTATAAGTTCAGACCTCAAACTATTAAACCAGCCTGGTGACTTAACTCTTTTTTTTGCCATTTATAAAGGCTCTCATTTTTCCTGTTCTCTTATTTTTGTGTTAATCAAAGCAAATGTGCTTCTCGGCTCATTATGTGCACCAGAACAGTAACCAACCCTATTTTTTTACATGATTTTGCTTTGATTAAAATAATGAAAGTTAGTCTACCTTACAGTGAAAGACTGACTCTTCTGGTCCCTGTTGGCTCAAAACTCTCTGCATCGATTTCAAAGTCTTTCTGAATACTCATTAGAGCCAGTCCAGTCAGTCACACTGTTTTTCAGCAGCTGAGATGGGAATCATCTGCAGGACTTTAATGATATTTTGAAGGTTGCTGTCTACTTATACACTACCTTGACAAAAGTATTGGGACGCCTGACCATTGCACTAACAGGGACTTTAATGACATTGCATTTAAACACATAGACTTTAATATAAAGTCGGTCCACCGTTTGCAGCTATAACAGCTTCCAGTCTTCTTAGAAGGCTTTCCACAAGACGTTTGAGGGTTTCTGTGGGATGTTGCACCCATTCATTCTGTACAGTATTTATGAGGTCGGGCACTGATGTTGGACGAGAAGCCCTGGCTCGTAATCTCCGTTCCAGTTCATCCCAAAGGTGTTGGATGGGGTTGAGGTCAGGGCTCTATGTAGCCAGTCAAGTTCTTCCACACTGAACACATCCAGTTGTCTTTATGGAGCTTGCTTTGTGCACTGGGACACAGTCATGCTGGAATAGAAAATGTTCTTCTCCAAACTGTGTCCACAAAGTTAGAAGCATGGCTTTGTCCCAAATGTCTTAATATGGTGAAGCACTAAGATTGTCTTTCACTGGAAGTAAACCCTGAAAAATGGGTATATCACAATATTTTGTCCATACAATGTATCTCCTGATGATGATACATGTTTCATTGCAGTCTTCTTATTGTGGCTTCAGTCATTAAGAGGTCAGATCCTGAGAACAGTATCACCACAGGAACAAAATGCAATCTGTTTAAATTGACTGTAATTTAATGTGAGGTACAGTGAATAAAAATCATTGGGAACCATTTTAATGCACCGTTTTAAAGCCAGCTGGTCTCTATCTGGTGTAAATTGGTCCCAAAGCACTTTAAGGTTGACTACATCTCTTTGGTCCTCTGGTTTGATATGGCCAGTATTGCTCAGGTCCAGTAGAGCAGCATTTCTCAAACTTATTTGTCCTGGGGACCAGTCATGTCAGGCATTGGGGCATCAGATATATAGTAATTAGGATATATAGTAACTGTTATTATTATTATGATTATTATTATTATTATTATTATTATTATTATTATTATTATTATTATTATTATGTACCTATGTCTATATTTAACCAAGAAACCTTGTTTATCACTATCAACCTTGTTTTAACTACATTTTGAACACTGCCAAATGGTTGAACGTGCAAATTGACTTTCAACATAAATTAAATAACAAGTCTAGCCACCCACAGGGATTACTTGGCACCAAAAATTTTAAATCAGCATTTTAATGTGATGGGTGTGCTTGCTTTCTCGCCACTAACTGGTCGAAACGGGGAAGGCATGCTGACACAGCCACTCTGAGAGAGTTTTCTGAGTTCAGCCTGTTTCTGTCCTTTGTTTTCGTGGCTGTCAGTTGAGAAAAAGAGGTCTCGCACAGATACGTGGAATGGAAGGGCAAAATTGTTTTAACTGCTGTCTCACTCAGCTGGGTATATTCCTCATACCATGACAGCCAGAACTCAGACGGAGACAGCCGGCCAAAGCTTGACTGTAACCCAGCGTTGCACGAGAGCTCCAAAAGTTTATCCTGGACCACAGGTGACAGATCACTCATCTCTGGATTGCCGATTGGGTCTCGTACCCATTGCTTTCCCATGAGATGGGATTTTGAAGGGAAGTACGAATTGAAATGATGCAGTGTTTCTGTGAGGTGTTGTGAGGGCACCTCCCCAAGATCCACACCCTCATCAGCCAGAGATGACAGACAGCTGATCATTTCAAACACACCTCTGTTGACACTCTGTTCACGATCCGAATCACTTGATTTAGAACTTCATGCAGTATTCATAGACAAGTATTTAGAGACAAGATAATGCAGTGCGTTGCCTGGACTGACGGAGAAACTGGTTTCACCCAAGCTACAACTCTGTTGTGCCTACCGGTCATAGCCGCTGCCCCTTCTGTACAGACACTGACACAAAGACCCCACAGCAACCCATGCCCAGTGATATACCCATCCAGCACACAAAATATTTCTCCAGCGGTTGTGGTCCCTGGCAGCTCCTTACAGAACAAGAAATCCTCATGAAACCAGCCCTCATGAACATATCTAATGTACACCAGAAGCATGGCTAGGTTTGAAATGTCAATGATCTCGTCTAATTGAATGGCAAACCAGTCAGATGATTTTGCCCTCTCTATGCTTTGCATTACAATGTCTGCTGCCATGTCACCAATTCAGCGACAGACGGTGTCATTTGACAGCAGGATCTCCTTTACCTTTGCTGCAGCAGTCGGACCCAACATCTGGGAGAAAGCACTGACAATGGAGGGCAAAACTAGCTTCTCCCAAATCGTGAATGGCTCCTGACATTTGGCTGTGATGGGACAGAATGTATGACGCCTTTGTAAGTTTTTCATTGTCTGTTAAATTTCTTTTCAGCACTTTGCTTTGGACGACCAATTCATTCTTTTGAAGAAGTCATCTGATTTATCTTTTAGATGTGCATGTTTTGTTTACAAATGCCGGTGTAATTTGGATGGTTTCATAGCCTCATTACTTAGCATAGCTTGATTTCAAGTAAATGGGCGATGCTTTTTTGCCTCTGGCTCATCCTGGAAGTCAGCATCATTTGATGGACACTTCCGAAAGAAATAATCCAGACTCGCTTGCTTTGAACAAGCCATGATTTATTGGTAGCTCTTGTAATGTGTGTGTGTTCATGAAAAGTGTGCAGTGAATGAGACAAAGGTCGAGAACGCTGAACATTCTAGAATGCTGAAACAAGGGCCATGAAGTCGAGGGGGCGAGGCACACAGTGACAGCAGCGCTGAGATCAGACCCTATCTGACTGAATTTTGATTGGTGCAGAAGCGAGGCTCCACCGGCAGGAACCCTCTCACGGACCGGCACCTGCGGCCTTGGCTTTGTTTTACCAGCAAAAACGTTAGAATGAATGTTACTCTCTTCCAGGGATTCTCCATTCTCCTGGTCAGTGTGTCTTCTAGGATCCAGCTACTGCATATTTCTCAATGATATATTTAAACAAAGCTCAGCATGACATCTCACACCTTGAGCAAATGGGGGAACCTCCATATTAGAAGTTGTTTTGCTGTATGAAAACAATTTACCATTTGTTGCGCTTGTGGCATGGATTGCATTCTAAGTGTTCATTAAAATACATTGATTTTGTCTTTTAGACATTTCTTAGACTTTTTTTCAATCTACTACTTATTTGGCTTCTGATAGTTTCACTTCAAGTTTACGACTGCCTTCAATATAGCACTAATCAAAGCTGCCCGCCCACCGTGTGCCACTGCGAGAGTACACAGTGTACATATTTGGTGTACAATTGGAACTCCATTGCTTTGTGGTCCCTGCTGGGGACCACAATCACATCTTGATTATTTCTCACAGTCTTGTGTGATTATTCGCTTTTGTTTGTGTCTCAGAGACCTGTAGTGAAGCTTTGTGGTGACCCATGTGCCCTGCCCTGTCTTGCCTTATCCATTACAGTGTATAATGTCCTTGTGTTTTCTTTGTGTGCTTTGTTAACTTTAGCATTCCTATAATTTTGCCACAGGATGTTTCTCCCTGTCTAGGTAAAGTCTTTCAGTTTATCTGGACTTTCCAGGACAGGCTGATTCCTCAGCTGATAACTCAGCTAATATGATAATATGCTAATCAGATAAAAAACCATAGTCAACCAGAGTAGGATGTGTTATGAATAATATCTAATAACTATGGTATTTTAGCATAACTGGACTTTATTCTGTCATGTCTAGAATTGCTAATTGCTGTAATTGCTAATTTAACAAATGGGATAACAGGCTAATCAGCTCCAACACTAATGAACACAAACTGGTTACGCTGGTAGATCATCTCAGAATAATATTAGTTTGCATTGGATTTTATGGTCAAGCTGGTCACTCTGTAATTCAGAAAAACTTGCGAAAGAACCTGGACCTAGATATTCAAAGTTGTGCATATTACTATTACTCACAAACAAATTCAACAAATTAGAGCAGCAAACAGTGAGTGTGACCAAGAAGCACCAGTTTTAGACTGTTTTACACCATTTCTATTTGATAAAATCATATTTTACCAAGATTTTACCTACAGGTTAAGTAGGTTAGCTTGTGTAGTTCCTGACATAATATACTGTTAACAATAGAAATGGATAAACTACCATTAGCTAAACCCAGGACAGCAGATATGCTAAGGTCTTCCTTAAAGTGAACAAACAAGGCTTAGGGACCATGAAAAGATGGCGGCTCTCTACACGGCATGTAAGAGGCATGGAAAAACACATGCCCATGACTTTGCGTGTATATCCCCTTCGGAATACAATGTCATCAACAAGGCGGCGAGCAAAGTCACGAGAGCAGCCGTGGCATCCCATCAAGCTGAGTATGGGAATAGTCAGCGAAATTGCTGCCCTTTCTCTTGTTCCTTTATTGAATTACGTGCAGCGGGCCATGCGGTTTCTGTTGGCCGCCTCCCTGTGGATGGGCTTTGATGGAACACTAAAGGACTCCGAAGCTGGTGGAAGGTGGGGGGGTGCTAAGCGGGACAGCTCTCTCTATCATGGCATTGGACGTGTTTCCGGGCATGAGCAAACCAACCAGCAACATGCCACTGGATCTGTCATGTACGCTCAGTATCAGTTTGAGTGACACAGCCTCCTCCGGCAAGAAACGATGAGCTGTCTTTTTTCCCCTTCATACAGATGTTGAATGTACTTTCCATTGATTTTAAGGGTTGCCGTTCATATAGGCCTACAAATGGAGTCCTTTTTTAAAGGAAGGCTCTAGTGTTTTCCAAAATCTGTAATGTGCTGCATGGTATAACATGATGTGCTGCATATGGTTGATTACCATACACAATTATTTGAACTTGTTTCCCTGCACCTAACAACACAACAGGAAGTCTCTTGAGTTGGAAACACCTTCCATTTGACTTCTATTAGTTTGTTTTGAGGGAGGAAGGAAATTATAGTCCATACCTATTGATCGTATTACAGATGCTGAATGCACTTTATATTTATTTTAAGGACGTCCATATGGGCCAACAAATTAAGTCATTTTTCTAAGGAATGCTCTAACATGATGTGCTGCATATGGTTGACTACCATAGACGATCATTTGGACACGTTTCTCTGCACCTAGTGATATTATTATAAGAACAGGGAAATTCTTGTCCGTGCTTATTCATCATATTACAGAGGCGGAAGATGTTGCTGTGAATCACTCCATTCAGAATATCATGACAATGTTACCCAGGGATAATGAGGAGAGATGCTTATTTTGTATAGTCATATCTTTAGAGGCAGCATTAACAGGCTAGGTTTGATTTGGAGACTCATGGTTGTTGATGTTAGGTGGAATAACACATCTGAGATACACTGAGATACACTAATGGATGTAAGAAATAAACCACAAACAGTACATTTGCTTGTTAAGAATGATACTGGGGCCCCTACAGTACTGCTCTTTTACAAACAAAACAAATCTTGATCATTTTTAATGTTTTCTTGTTTGTTTGCATTTATTCTAATGTTATTTTTTCTGGCAGAAAGACACTTCATCACACACTGAGAAAATGGCTTTAAACGATTTGGGTAGGTGCCTAAGACTTTTGCTCAATACTGTAAACATACACACAACTCATGAAGAAAAAATATTATCTCGTTAATGAATGAATAAATGGCTGTGAATTTTTACGATCGGTGATTCTAAAATGATGTTATCAAAGTTTGAAGGTCTGCACCCTTTACTCATTTTATTCCCGTTAGACGATGGTCAAACGAGCCCAGAGTGCTTGTGCTCACCTTCTGAATGCAGCTATGTTGCCTATAAGCACAGCCACCCAAAGGCTGTTCATTATTCACACTTTTGTACTCCTTGTTTTCCCTCTGACATGCAGAGGTGTTAAAAATTCCTATTATTCCTTTTCATCGGCATGGGGAATATGTATGCACGGGGCCTGAGGAAACATTTCCTTTTTTCTTCTTTTTTTTTCATTATAATTAATACAACTGTAGGAGTGCACAAAAGTGCTGAATTCTGTATCCTGAACACAAAATATTTATTCATCTCAGCATTAAACATTAATACCGGTTTTAGGGAAGGAAGAGAAGGAAAAAAGCTGTAAATGTTTGACCTGGTGGGGGGGGCGCCGGCATGGATCCATTGTGTGTGTCATGCTTGAGGGGGTGCCGGTCTCCATAATGGAAGTCTGTTTTTGAGGCCACTGGTTGAAGTAATGAAATTTTAATCCGTACCTCTAAACTTCTCGTCGGTGTAGGTCAGTCTATTACCTTCAGGTCATGCACATACACAATGCAGGTCAAGCTGGTTGTGATGGAAAAGCTGCCCAAATGTTTGCTGTGTTGTTTGTGGTGTGCAGCTCTGATAAAGACCAGTCAGTCAGAAAGCAAGGTCCGAGTTTAAGCGCATGCTTCACCCATGCTAGTATTAGGGATACTGAATAAAGCAAGGCTTTCATTTCATCACACATCACAAAGTCTATGAATAACAGCACTATGAAACACAGTGTATTTAAAATGTGCTTAGCCCTACCTTAATGTACCCCTTAATTTGAATTAATAGGCCATTGATTTGTGAAACCGATGCCTTCATTTTACCTTAAAATCAGATTCAAGGCATGAGTCTGAAACCCTTTATCTTAAATTTAAAGGGGACATATTATGCAAAAATGACTTTTTGCATCCTTTTGTATTTCCATTTGGGTCTCTACTGCTCCTATAAACACTTTCAGCGCGAAAAAACATCCATCCATTTTCTGTGAGTCGACTGAAAGATTTTGGTGTCAGGAATCATAAGCTTGGGCGGCTCTCTCATCCTGATGTCAGGATTAGGAATTAGAACCAACCCTCATCTGTCGAGCCCCCACCCACAAGATTAGTTGAAGATCTACTGGTTTTACGAGCACGCATAAGACGCCAAACGCTATGGCTACAGGCAAAGGCAAGTCACACACAAAGCGTTGTGTTCATCTTGCTCTGGGACCGACTCGGGGTCGAACATATAGGACTGGATAGCGCTTGTGTTTTCTGTCATTTTCACGTGTGGTAAACGCGCAGCTTAAACATGGGATGGGTGGGGCGTGGCCAGCAACAGCTTATTTGCCTAAACGTGAGAGCCCTGAAACGGCTTGTTTTGAAAGGGACTGAAACAGTCAAGAATAGAGCTAATGAGCTCTCTTTATGTGAGAGTGATTTTGTGCAAAGAACTTCATGAACATGTTTTGTAGCCCATAGACCTATTATAACTTCTTTAAAAAGAGGTATAATATGTCACCTTTAAGGTGTTATTCAGCAGGTTCTATTATTTGATGGGCATATTTGAAAAAGTAAGGGGACAATTCAGTAGTTTTACCCCTTGACCAGCCTTAATCTGTGCACTTTTCCCCTTAATTGTCCTTATTTTCCTGTATGGGAAATTAAGGTCAATGCTAAGGTAATTTCAAGGGGTAAAATGAAGGCATTTGATTTCATAGTTAAGCCTGGAGTGTCACGTCCCCCCCAAAGGACACATGACTGCAGGCGGGCTTCCATGACTTTGAATTGACTTTTATTCAGCACAAAACTATAACCAAAAAGGCCAGCGTCCCTCAGTTCTCCCCTAGTAGTCCTCTCCCACGTGTCCTGACAGGGGTCGAACCTCTGGACGCTTCCCTTGTCCGATGGTCTGAGTCCCTCTTGCTACCGTTGGGACTTTGCCTCCCCCAGGGAGTCCTTCGGCTGGCCAAGTGTCCACAGTCTTTAACTCCGTGCTCTTTTCCCAGAGCCCCTGCGAGCTCCCCGTCCTGAGTCTCTCTGCACGCCCTGCAGCGTGCCCTGTAATGCAACCCTTTCCACGGCCCGCCTCTGGACTTCCAATGAGCACTTCAGTGCCCACTGGCATGAGACCCTCTCTGCAAGCCTCCTCCTGCCTCCCAGTGAGCTCTTCCTCGCCTAAAGCCTCACTGTCACACTTGCAGACCTCCCTGCAGTCTCCAGTGTGCCTTTCCTCGCTTAAAGCCTCACTGTCACCCTTGCAGACCTCCCTGCAGCCTCCAGTGTGCCTTTCCTCGCTTAAAGCCTCACTGTCACCCTTGCAGACTGCAGTACCCCCCCAAAAAAAATGTTTAAGAAGGTTCCCCATCTTCTGAGGGGCTGGTCCCCAAAAAAACTCCTCAACTGGCCCCACTATGGGTCTTACATGGGCTTTAGCTCTGCTGACCGGGCTTACTGCTTCTATTAATACCCATAGGAACCCTACTACCCATGCTACCTGCTCGGTGCTGAATTCAGCTACAGGAGTTATGCTAGTGTATGTGGTTGAGGGATTAGCAGCAGCTATTGTGTTGGCTGGAGCTATGCTGCTAGCTACTTCTACTCCCGACCCTGCTTGGCTATACTGGCCTATCATGGGAATTAGAGGCTCTATTAAGCGACCCTGCAGCTCCTCTAATGACCCGAGCAGATCTAGCTGCGTTATATTTCCTTTCCTAACCTCCCCTAAGCCTCCCAGCTCACTAGCTAAGCTTCCTGAGCTAGCAGCTAAGCTATCTGGTGGCCCCACTAATGAGCCGAACTGCTCCTGCTGCTCTTCCACTTCTTTTTCTCCCTTTGTGCTAATGGCTAGGCTATTAGCTGTTAGCCCCGAGCTAGCTACAGCCCCAGCTGCTAAAAGCCTCTGCCGAGGTGCGGGAGTTGGGGACTGCTGCAGGCTTTTCCGCGGCGCTGGCACGGGTCGCTGGGGATCCTTCTTCTCACCCAAGCCCGTGGTTGCAACACGGTCGCGAGGGTACACAGCCTCCTCGCGTGGCTCTCGTGCTGCGGTGTTGGTGCTGGGGTGCGGAGCACGGTCGCGAGGGTGCACAGCCTCCTCGCATGTGTCTCGTGCCAGGGTGTTGGTGCTGGGGTGCGTAGCACAGTCGCGAGGGTACACAGCCTCCTCGCGTGTATCTTTTGCCGCTGTGTCGACCTGGCCCTGGCGCCTCGACTCCACCTCTTGTGGGAGCACCACCCTTTCGGCCCCGGTCAGGAGCGGGATACACTGCCCCAGCAGCGAGCTCACCAGAGATAGTGAGCCGGTCACGGGCTGGTACGGAGGAGAGTCAGAGGGAGGTTCTGGGGCTATGGGCTGCTGGCTCTCGGGAAGGAGACGCTTACGACGTGGACCCCCAAGCCGCCTCCGTCTCCGGGCTGCAGATATCCCGCCTCGCCTTCCGGCAACGAATCACGGGAGCTCCTCCGAGTCGGGACCTGAGGGGTCCACAATACGCTCCGGATCTATAATCGGGGATCCATCGATCCAACCGTTCCACCAGAGATCCATGCCCCACTCCTCATCGGACTCTGACTCACCTCCACACAACAACTCGGCCACCGTAAACCGGCAGACTCTCTCCGGCTTACCACCGAGCTGGAACCAGCTGGTCCCACTCCAGACCAGGTCCTCCTCTTCCCGGCTCTCAGTCCAGGTTCGTTTTTTGCACTTGCCTGTGTTTCTTTGGTAGGTCGGTCAATCTGTCACGTCCCCCCGAGTTTCCCCAAAGGACACATGACTGCAGGCGGGCTTCCATGACTTTGAATTGACTTTTATTCAGCACAAAACTATAACCAAAAAAGGCACGTGGGCCCAAACTCTAGAACTCTCAAATAAAAGGCAAAACAAGATAACTGAAAGCAACTGCTACTACAACAGTGCACATAAGGTTTTAAGGAGACATAATGCAATGGTTTACCGACAACTAAGGTTCACAGACACACAACTTAAATAGTCACTACAATAAACCCTGAGTACCCCCTACAGCTGATCCCTATCATTAGCTGGGGTACTCAGGGTGTCAAAATAAAAGACACACAGCACAAAACACAAAACACAGCACATAGCCCATACAGACACAAAACCCCAGGATGCCCTCTAGCGGCCGTCCCCTAACACAACCACTCAGAGGTGTAACATGGAGAGCACTCATATGGCCTTTGTGATACTGATAAACTAGCATGAATCAAGTACATAATCCAGTGTTGCTTAATGTAACTAATGCCGAGTTAGAGTGTGCACCAGTTAATATGAACGTAAAAGATATTCATGCAACACCTGTTTTGTTGCAGTGAGGCAGGGTGTGACTCTGATAAAGATAAAGAGCATTCAGCTAGCAAGCGCTATGTTTAAGTACATCCTTCACCCATGATAGTGTTGATAGACAGTATGCAATTTTGACAAAGAGCAGTCAGTTAGTTAGCCAGGGCATCCCGTACTTTACCCATGCTAATGTTGTCAATACTGAATAAAGCAAGCTTTCATTTGATCACTTTTCACCTACGCTAATGTTTCTAACTGAATTAAAGCTTGAAGGGCAATCATTAGTATGAATGCAAATACGTGTCAACCCAATCATATTGTTCATGGCAGATGGTATGAGAGCCTGAAAAATAGCAGTCTGTTAGAAAGGGGCACTTTTGCTATGATTGCTAACGTCAAGCCCAGTGGCCTAATGGATAAGGCATTAGCCTCCTGAGCTCAGTGGCTCAGTGACAAAAAGTGCATGTACAAATGATTCTGAATCTGTTCATGTGGTTTTTTTTGGGTGGTAGTAGATAAAACAAACCTGATGACCACAAAGTCACAGGGTTCAACCCCTACTTTCTACCATTGTATCCTTGAGCAAGACACTTAACCCTCAGGGACTGTCCCTGTAACTAATGATTGTAAGTCACTCTGGATAAGGGCATCTGCCAACTGCCATAAATGTTGCTGTTTCTGAATACAGCATGGGCAGCATTTAGATTCCTATGTTAATGTGACTAATAAGGATTTAGTGGCAGTTGGGTGGCCTAGTGGTTAAGGCATCCGCCCTGTGACCAGAAAGTCCGGGTTCAATCCCCAAAACCGCTAGGCACCGCTGAGGTACCCTGAGCAAGGTATCGTCCCCACGCACTGCTCCCCGGGCGCCATGTTCCTGGCTGCCCCCTGCTTCACTTGGTGAATGGGTTAAATGCAGAGGAAGAATTTCGTGCTGTTCACACTGTGTGCTGTGGTGTGTTCACGTATGACAAATGGTCACTTTCACTTTAGTGGGTAACAAACAAAGACCGTAGGCCTACTGATAACATTAGCAAAACTGGCATGCATGAATTATTTTTTTTTGCTAATGGAGCGCATACAGAGTAATAACGTAGTATGAAAGCAGTGAGACAACAAGTGATATTATAATGAACACTAATATGAGTGAAGTATGTAATACAGCATTGATATTACTAACGTAACTAAAACTGAGTGGAAGTTTGTGCATAACAGTATGAATGCAAATGCTGAACCTGCTGTTCAAGTGGGACAGTATGTGACTCTGATAAAGAGCATTTTGTCAGCTTGCAAGCAAGCAGTCAGTTAGTTAGCATGAGCTGTTTAATGTTTACATCCAGTACTTCCTAACTGCCAGTGTCAGATACCCTTGAGCAAGGTACAGCTCCCCGGATGCCTCTCATTGGTGGCAGCCCACTGCTTCACGCAGAGAAAGAATTTTACATCGTTCACACTGTGTGCTGTGGTGTGCTCATGCGTGACTCTCAGGGGCCACTTTACTTTAACTAAAACCAAACTCTTGCTTTTGTACTGCTGTTTGTGGGGATTCTGATGAAAAGGTGCTAGCTCACACTTCAACACTTAACGCATGCTAATGTTGCTAATCCTAAATACAAGCTTGGTGTGCAGCAGTTATTTTATAAGGTAGAAATGTCTAGCTTAGTTTTTAATGTTAGCATGTGGGTCCTGCTAGTGCTTTAGAGGAGAAGTGTTTCTTCAAGCAAGCAGAGAAATTTCAGGCTGATGTACAGAGTCAATCCCCACTTTCAGGCTGCTCTGCAGATGCTTAAGACTCTCGTGGTGGAGAATAAATGCTCTCTTTATCCATGCTTTGGACTGCCTCGGGCTGAAGGGCAGTGCTAGCCCAGCTGTCAATACCGAGTCCATCCCGCGAGAGCCAAACAGATTGAGGTCTTATTGGCCGGGGCTCAGTCAGGTAATGTCCTCCAGGAGTTATTGCTAACTGCTCCTCTTTTCTTTCAGTTAAAAGACTCCCAGGGACTGGAGCTCGGACCTGCACAGCTGTCTGAAAAACTGCAAGAAATCAATGTCAGCCACACACCTCATAGTTCATATGTGAACACATTAAGCTGCTTTTTTCTTCCTTCAATAAACAAGGAGTTTGGAAGTCCTATGAAGCTTTTCCGTTGCCTTACATTAGTGAGATCAAGGTGTTTAGAGCATTTATGTGTAATGAAGTCTTGCTTTTGAATGGAAAATTACAGACAGAGCACCTCTTTTGCCGCAACCAACTTAAGTAGTGGCATAATTCATAAACAGGAGCCATAATCAATATTATATCATATTTTAATTATACTGTGATAGACTCGTGACTTGTCCAAGGAGCCTCTCCGTCTTTCATCTTAAAACCACAGGGATTGGGTCCGGCACCCCCATGACCCTGGTGAAAGGTTTAGTGGCTTGGATAATGAATGAATGACAAAATTAATATTTAAATTCTATTATATTATAAAATATCAATTGAATAAACCACACATTAGTCATATTTGGGACTGAATCAGAAAGGAATGTTGTTGCATTCTGTGAAGTTTATGATGGTGAAAAATAAATCTAATACTTTATTATTAACATGTGTTTACAAAATACGGAAACCCCATTATTAAAATTTTGGAAGGCCTCCCTTGACGATAATAACAGCACCACTTTCTGTAACGGTTAACAAGATTTGGAGGACACTTGAGGGATTTGCCAACCACTCCTCCATTCGGAATAATTCCAGCTCCTTGATGTTCTTGAGTCTTGGCTTGTGGGCTGCCTTAGGTTTTCTGCCCATTATTGGGTTTCATTATTGGGGTCATTGCAAAAAAATACTGTGGTTTTGTGCTCCAGTGAACATTTCTGTGTGGATTTTGTCATGCTGGATCATTGTCATGCTGGAAGTCCACCACAGCCAAGTTTTAGTGGCAAATAGATTTTGGGTCTCCTGATATTTAGTGGATTTCATTATGCCACAGATTTTCAGCAGAATCCCTGGACCACCCGCAGCAAATCAGTCTCAAAGGTTCAATGATCCACCACCTTTTTCAGCTCAGGTCCTGCCTTTTGGGTTTGATCTGAGGAAAGTCGTCTTCACTCCGAGAGGACAGGTAGGCTGAGTGTGCCGCAGAAAGTGCCCTCCTGGCATCTTTAAGGCTGTCCTTCCAAGCAGAGTAGCCTGTTTCAAGTTTGTTCATAATTTTCATACATTTTGCTTTAAGGTGCGTGCTTGATCATAGAAAACTTCTTTTGTGTAATAAAGGTGCCATGTTATCTAACATTTGAATCAATAGAAAAAGAGATTTTGTATGATTATTATACAGCAATAAGAGACCACTGCTGTTTATTTTTTTACTGACTTGATTTGAACGGTAGACAGTGTCTCCTTCTTTGGATGAGCAGGAGGCAGAGCAGACCAGACTTGGGAAGATGACAGTAGCCACACGCCAGGACTTAAGCTTGTGAGACACAAGGAGGGAGGACACGAACACCAATCGCAACACAGAGACACTTAACTCCAAAGTAGACTTATGGATAGATTACACACAGAACTCTTAGCATGTGCCTTAGCGGGTGCTGATGGTGCACGTGGAGACAGGATGTGTGACGAGGACTCCTCAGTACTCAGACGAGGGTTCTCGCTGGGGCCGTGGTGGAATGTGACAAACAATTCCATGCCAGTGTTTGTTCAATTCCTACACAACCACCTCATTCTGCTTCATGAGGTACTGATTAATGATCACCTGAATCAAACCTTATTTAATAAGCAAAAGTATAAAAACACTGCTGAAAACAACACTCTCCTCTTAAAATGAGACCAGTTGAATGGCAAAACACTACTAGAAGTACGTCAAAAAAAAAGATTGTCATTTTGTTTAAGAATTAATCAGAGATTTGTTTTCTTCGAATTATTCAAGTTCTGTAAACATTGCATCATTTCTCTTATTTCCTTTAAAATTCAGCTTTGAAAAACAATATTTATTTTGAAATTAGGAGAAATATTGTCAACCGTTCTTAAAAATTAAGGCAACACTGTTCAGTTCATTACTTGCACCTATAAAAGATAAAAACCAAGAAACTGAACATTTTTTGCTCTCTTATTTTTTCTGGAACTGTGTACTATTACTATCCTACCATTATTATTATTATTATTATTATTATTATTATTATTATTATTATATAATACTCCCACACTACTGCTACTACTGTTACTGCCATGTCTATTATTCTTCTTATTAAAAATTATTACTATTATTTAATACAACTAGTCTACTTCTTCTACAACTGCTACTACAACTACTATTGTTGTTATTATTATTGTTATTATTATTTCCTACAATATAAACTCTGTTAACATAAAGCAGATCATCAAGCCACTCATTTAGGAGTTCCATGGTCTGATCCATTATTCCCTCAGATCTTGGACACTGATATCTGCATCATGGACTGATAAATCATGAATCATCCAGGGTTAGCAGCCACTGAGGCGCTTCATCAACGTCAGCACTAGGTTTTGGGTTGATGCCTCTGATATGGACTGGTAGGTCAGTCTATTGTGGATATAGGGCCACAATAGGAGGGCAGTGCAAATCTCCTCAGCATCTCTCTCTCCCACCTCATAATTACAATTGTTATGGAGCTGGTGCCATAGAAACGGAGCAGCCTCAGGTCTTCTCACGTTTCCACAGAGGAGCTCACGTTTAACGTTAATCAGGATGCTGGCCTCCTAATTAGGTTTCTCTTAATTAATTTATGGGTGTTTTTGTGTGGGCAGTGGTGATGTAGCCCATCTGAGGTGTTGGATACTAAAGCTGTTGTCAAGGTCACACTTATCTCTTACACTTACACTACTGAGCGTGAACAGCAGGCTACTTCAAATACAGCACCAGTTTAGTAATTGAAGTAATTTCTTAAATAAAATGAGAATGCCACTGATTTTCTAAAAATCACTGCATAATCTAGCAGTTCAGGTGTACAATTCATTGTAGATATTTCTTTGCCCATTTGTTGATCTCTGCCACGTTGAATATAATGCATTTTAGACAAAATCTGTCTCAAATCTGTGGCATCTGTTTGTGCAGTCCCAACCATTTAATGTAAAACCTCTGTGTGAGGAAGCTTCTAAAAAGGATGTCTTGTTCCATTTAGCACCACTGTCTGGTAAGTTTCTCTAGATCTAATTTCACATTAAACCCTTCTTTGTTTACATTTACATTTACGGCATTTAGCAGACGCTCTTATCCAGAGCGACGTACATCAGTGCTTAAGAATTCCATAAC
>JBBPDC010000039.1:24488392-24513392 GCA_037974485.1 Hemigrammopetersius urotaenia | reverse complement strand
ATTGCACCCCACCTTTAGATACAAGACCCCGCCCCCCCCACTTTAACAAATGTGACCACCCCCTCTCTGCTCAACCAATTCTCCTCATATACATTTGCTCTCCCACCCTCCAAAACCAACTATTAATCAACCCAAAATAACCAGTTTGACCCTCCTCAGCACCCACAGTGGTCGACTATGCACTAGTGCTCCAGTGGTGACCCTATAACAACAATCCACCTACATAACAAGCTGATCTTTCCAACCTAACCTTAAACTTCAACCCACCTTCATCTCAGAAGGAAAAAAGTTTTTAAAAAAGGTCTTGACACAATACTCTTTACCAAGAGGTCATGGGTTCGAAGCCTACCTCCAGCATACCACCAATGTGTTCCTGAGCAAGACCCTTAACCAACCCCAAGTTGCTCCAGGGAGACTGTCCCCTGTAGTTAGGGAATGGAAGTCGCCTTGAATAAAGGCATCTGCTAAATGCCGTAAGTATAAATTGTGCTGTTTTTGGGGTTCTGCTTTGTGCTGGACAGCCTGTTTGCTTCCTAAAAGTGTACAAAAACAAACACGCGCACACACACACTCTTCCTTTCTCTCCCATGCACCCATTTTCACTCTCTTCCATTCTTACTCACACCCAGTCACTCACTCACACAATCAGGACAATTAACCAGCATGGACGTTTACGGCCCAGATGGCACCGTGCTAATCCTAATCCTCCTAAAGCCAGTGAAGCCGCTCGCTTCAGCCAATTCAGCTTTTTTCTTGAACGCTGCGCTCGATCCCATAAGAGTGTATTTCACCTCTTTTAACAGGCCACTGTAAGCCTTCCAGCGATATTCCTGTCACAATCCGAACTGTGCTGTCTATTACTGGAATCATTACGCTTTCTGTACGGACTCATCCTGCTGCACATGTTCAAGTATATGGCTGTAAACAACGCCAATTAAAGGTCTGTGTGTGGCATCTCCTGATCCACCAGCGCCCGACATGGTGGCATGATCAAAAAACAACCTACTATCTCTAAACCAAGGCCTGGCAATATAGACGTTATATTAATATGTTCACAAGTAATCACTATGCAAGGCTCTTCTTCACACATTAACATTAATGCAGCACATTAGAGAGTAAAAATGATGGTTCAGCCAAACATCAGACTTACACAACCTACCTCTTAGCCCAAACGCAGTCAATCAGCAGATTCATGTTCGCTAATGGAAGCTTATAGTAGCTTTTAGCCGGAAAGGTTAGCACCATGCAAACAGCCCGCCTAAATCATCACACACTTGCTTCCAAACATCATTTCAGCCTCATTTGCGGTTTCTGAAGCTGTTAAGATCAGATACTTGGATCAAACACTCAATGTCACAGTACCTTAATCAGTTAATAGACTCAAAATGGAATTAAAAAATGTAAAAATGTAAAAAAAAAAAACCCCTACATTATTTGTTTACTTTCAGCAGCTTCTGACACATGGTTGGAATTCATAGCACACCTGTTGACCTAACTTGTTGATAAGTACTATGAACTGTAGAATTTGCATTTTTATGCAGTTTTCAGCTTCAGTCTCTTAAAGCTCCAGTGCTTAACTCCAGTGCAATATTTGAAAATGATGTAAATTCCATTATACACTGAATAACTATTTTAACACTGTGTTTACACTGTTTGTATGCAATATTCTGCAATATTCTAAGGTGCTGGCAGCTAAACAAATGATGAATTGTCGAGTACAGGAAAACAACACCATATATGAAAGTTACCCTGGTTTGTGTTGATGCTTGATGTATCAGACGTCCTGCCGAGCTTTGTTTGCTGTCCCTGTGTAATGTAGAACCAAAGTTATTGTAATTTAAAAACATGTAATAATAATAACTGCTACTTTGATTTTAAAAATGGTGTCACAAGCAAATGCCCACAATGAACAAAAATGCCCAAATGTATTTTATTTTAGGTCTTAAAAATGAAGAGAAACACAAGATCTTTGAACCCAGGAGAACTTGGGTAGTGTTTTACACCATTTGTTATTGGTTGAAATTACTAATACACACATCAAAGAGTTCTAATAGTTCTAAACAGATTTAAATATCCATTTCCAGTTATTTCACATTGCCCTTTTCCCAAGCTGAGTGTATATATGCAAACATGATGCATTCCAAGCGAGTATAGAATTTGTTCTTATCATGTAGACCTATAATTCTTACTGAGAATGCATTTGATCATTACGCTACCAGGCCTGACCGGAAGTGGATCCTGCTTTTGTTCAGTTTCAGTAAAACATGGGGCTCTCAAAAAAAGGGCTCTCATTTCCTACAGAAACTTTTCAATTAAAAAAAAGTAATAAAGAAATAGCCTAGGAAGCTTGGAATTAACCGTCTAGTGGAGCAATTGTGCCCGGAATGGATTGGGCGGATGGTTCAGCTTTCTATGGGCTTTATCGGTGAAGCTAAAGGGTGGCGAATCAGGGTCTAGGTGGCTTTCCCCTGCAGATTTATGGGGGAATAATGCACCTTGGCCCGGCTTCCTCTCGCCCTCAACACCATATCCTATTAACCTTGGTAATGTTTATCAATTTAAGTATGGCCACTGGTGTAATATCGCTGAAATAACGTTATTGAAACATTGACCCTTGGTTGCGACCCGAGGGTGCGATGTGATTGCTGAGTTGGAGGTCGAGACGAGGGCGAGTGGAGCAGAGGACACCCTAGGCATTACCTTCCCATCCAAGAGTCCTCCGCTCCTTTCGACGCAGACACGGTGCTTACAGGAGGGGGTCCTACATGATAACTGCTGTGAAAAACTGGTCATTTCTGGTTGATTGCATCACCAGGGGGAAAATTAATTCCTGTCCGGTCTGGTTTAATTCCTGATGGAGAAAAATAAATACTGCTTAAAAACACTTAAAAGTTTTTAGGATTTTCTTGTATTAGGATCGTCAAGTAATTGTACAATTACACGATTCTCTACATCATGACATAATGAATAACTTTTACATTCAGTTTAGATTCTGCATTTACAGGGTTGAAAATAGTGTTCAGCAGACAGCAAGGTCTCCTATTGTGTGGATCTTTTTGAACCAGTTTTTGCATAATAGAGAAAAGGTCAAATTTGTTATTTGTTGTATTTGAAATAACTTACGATCTATAGAATCATCATTCTATGAAACAAATTAGAAACAAAAAGGTAAACCATCACAAATAGCTCCTGAAATGGATCCTCCTAAGGAACACTAAGGGAATGTAAAGCTGAAATCAAGACAAACAGGATCATTTAAAGAATCTCAAATACTAGATGAATGTTTCTTGGTGACTCCATACATGTTATACTGTATCTGTGTTGCTAAGCGTCAAGGGAATTTTAATTGTTAAATGACCTCGTAATTCCAATGAATATCTAGTGGCAGTAAACATAGCACAAGAGATGTTGCATGTTTGGAACATTTTTGTTCAACACAGGCCACTATAGTGTCAATTTTCAAACTCTCCATTACTTTTTTCTATAGAAACTATGCCCCGCACCAATGCCCCACTCATTTAATCCTAAGTGTGAAAAAATGAATACTGAAAGAGTTAAATCACCACTGGGTGCATTGAAGGCATATTAAAGAGCTTTAATCATTCTCCATTGGAACTGCGCAGTGATCAGAAATGTAGGACATCTATAATCTAACGGTGCTGACCAGCTGCAATTTCAAATTCAAACTATGTGGTGTAAATAATGCTTGAACGGTTAACTCTGCAAGTTATGCAGAAAATCATACATAATGACTGAATAATTCAATACTGACCACGGGCTAGTGTTTCTTTACTGATTAAACCTCATGACTGTTTAATAGAAACAGAAGAGAAACATTAGTGCCAATGGGAAACTGAATGTTTTAGGCGTTGTACAGAAATGAAAACACAACCGTGCAGAAATGCAGTCTGAAGGCAGAGAGAACCAGAGCATGAGTATTTAATCTTTTTATGTTTTTATTAGACATGACAATAAAGCTGAATTTGTACTTAATCTTGGTGAACTGTGTCTTTAGATTTTAGAGTTGGTTTGTGCAGCTCTAGACATGAGTTGTTTGATGTTTAGAGTTGCACTAGTAGGGACTTGCAGACTGTCCAGGATGTTTCTCCACCATTCGCCTCATGAAAGGCTGAAAGTACCCTCCAGAATTGTGATTAGGATGAGGGGCACATCCATAAGAAAATGGGTGGATGGATGGAAGGATGGATGAATGGATAGATGGATTTTGCAGTTCTACATGGATTGTCCAGTTCAAACTAAGAACTGGAAAGTCAACAACTGGGACGTCAGTCTGTTTGGGATGAAGATAAATTTCAGTGTAAATCACATTCTATGATGTTAACAAATTTATCTTTAACACTGTGAGAAACGTGGAGGTGCACCAGGACATGGCTAACGTGAACTGGGTTATGTGTTCCTTGCATGGCAAAAAAGTCAAGAGCTCAAAGAAAACATTAAATGTTAGAAGACCACAAAAGCAGCTCAGACTGAAAAAACGTTCTGCTGGTTCAACTCCATGGATGTGGTTTTGGGACAACCAACCATAAACTGTGGGAGAGAATTACTTTGCTGATGCCTCAGAAACCGGACCGAGATACACTGGGGGAAAAAAAGTGTGCTGCAAATGTAATGCCCTCACAGTACGGTTTAGGTACAGCGTGGTTCCTTTATGCCTATGTGTAAGGTCTCTTGCCTTGTGTGGTTTAGGGACTTTTATTTTGGAACTCGGGAGTATGTTCGGGTGATAGTCGCTGTCAGTTGTCTGGTATTTAGTAAAGGTGATTGGGTTTCTGATTGGTTCTAGTCTGAGCGTGTGATGTATTTAAGTGCTGTGAGTTTTGTCTTTGTTGCTGGTTATCCCTCACAATTATCCCTCGCGCTACCCGGTCCTCTCGTGTCTTTTATGTATTGATGTTTTGTGAGATGTAGAGTCTGAGTCTTTTTAAATAAAACTCCTTCAAGGGAACCTGCATTTCCCATGACAACCTGGACCTTCTGATGGCTCTTGAGATCCTCAGAGCTTGATTGTGTAGCTCTGGATTTGAGCTGCTTTAAATCTTTAAAGTTGACCTGTCCAGCTCTGGATGTAAGTAGTTTTTCAGAGCTTGATTGTGCTAAGAACCCACTTAGACCTCCCACAAAGCAGTGCACTGCTGCTGCCCAAAAAAATTAAGGTGGGTCCAATTCAAGCTACTTATTTTCTTTGACTAATTAGTGGTCAGTGATCTACTTTGCCTGGGCGGCCAAGAGTCCAGAATTATGACTGATTGTTGAGATCTGGATGTGAGTTGTTCTTTCAGAACTATTGGCCTGGATTGTTCAGGAGTGTTCTGAACAATCCAACCTAATTTATTGGATAGAATTGAGCAATATAGGCCTATAGATCTGAAAGAACTAATTAATCCAGAACAACAGATCTGAAAGAATTGAACAATCCAGCCCAATAGATCTAGATGTGATCTGTTCTGAGTTGTATTGTTAGACTCTGAATGTGAGATGAGTAAATATCAACATAACCATGTAAATTCCATCTAGAACAGTTTTTATTAATAGTATTTTTCATAAAGAGACACACAAAACATACGAACACATCAATATTCTACACACAGTCAGGAGAATCTGTAAATCGTTGCTACTCCCCATTCACTAGGACTCCATGTAGAATATGTAGCACAACCTCATCACAGGGCCAGAGCAATAAATTGAGCCTGATGAGCAATAGGAAGAACCCCCCCACCCCTCACTCTCTCCCCCTATCCCATTCTGGCCTATCTTTCCCAAGGCTCCACTGGAGTCATGACTGCACCTCAGCTGCAAAATCACTTAATAACTTAATGATCTGAACGACGAGGAAATGGGTCAGATGAGGCGACTTGCACAGCAAAACAGCCACATTGGGTCTGACCAGTATTCAAAAGTATAAAATGGCACCAAAGGACTGATTTACAGCTCTGATTCTGTATCCCACCATGGTCACAATTTATCTCTATGTATGCTGAATCATTGAAGCTCCATGAATAGATGTGTTAAGGGAGCAGGTGTCCTTTACATTCAGTTCCCATGTGTTTAGCTTGCGATTTCATTTGAAAGGCTTCAATACCATCAATTTTCTGTTGAAGCCATAAATGTCTGTGGTTATTGTTTTTGAGTTACATAACATAATTACTTAAATGAACTATGGTCTGGCTGGTCCTTGGGAAGTACAATCACATTTACCCTCAGAGACCTTTCTACCATATAACATTCTTCCCAAATTAATCAACAGGAAAGTGCAGCTTTTAACAACTTGATGGTTTGTTAATATTATTCAGCCTTTAGAAGAGATCTGTGCCGAACAAAAAGTAAATTGTCGTCATATGGCCAGTCATTTCCTTATGTGGAAGTTCTCCCAGTTTGTGTTGATGCTCATGGCCTCAGACGTCACGTTTAGTTTTGTTTGGTGTTCCAGTGTCATGTAGAACCGAAGCAATAATAATAACTGCTAATGAGTTTTTAAAAATGGAGTCACACACAAATACAATGGACACTTTGCTTTTATTTAAGGTTTTAGAAACATACAGAAAAAAAGGACTTTGAACCCAGAAGAACTTTCAGGCAAGTCTCTGCCCACAAGTAAGTGGGAAAACTTGTAGAGGGAGGGGGTCTGGAGAGTGGCTGAACGAAAGAGCAGCAAACAGCATGTGTGTAGGAAAATAAACACCGGTTTTACACTGTTTAATTGTTGAAGTCAGATTTTACTAATACGCTCTGAGTTCTAAGTGTTAAAACAGATTTAATTATCCATGCTCTTTCCAGTTATCTGTGGCTTGCAGTAATTCAGTTATCTGTGAGTAACCTATCCATCAGTACTCATACTGTGCGACATGAGTAACATTCCGAGATGTTATAAAGTTTTAGTTTAATTGAGTTACCTTTGGGTGAAATTCAGCATTTGCATTCAAAATAGGTCACCTATGAGATGGGGGGGTCAATAATAAAAGTTCAGAGACACATTCTGTGAAGACCCATACCTACTCTACTTCTGATTGATTCTCATTCTGCCCCTAACCATCAATGTGAATGTATCCTGCAGAGGAGGTGGCTGGATTGCCATCGTAAAGTGTCTTGGAGCAAAAATCTGAAATAAATTTCAAGGATGTTAACTTGTTTTCAAGGGTGTAAACAGTTTTCAAAAATCATAGTTGGGTCTGGAAGGGCAGAGTCATGGGGAATGAGATCATCTGAGTTGTCAAAAGCTGGAAAAACACTCCTAGATCCTGAGCTTGGCACACTTAGAATAGTAACGATTGATGAGTGACGGATCTAGGAGGTCCGTTTTTTAACGTAGGTCCATTTAGCTAAATGACTGCATGGTAATTTCAAGATTTATTCTCCAGTGCCAAACTTAACCAGTACGAGATTAAACAGTTTGTTTAGTCTTGTCCTGGTTAAGACGGTCTTCGCCATGCTAATAAAATCTGAACATAAAAATGGAACTGATTTCTTTTCACGTTTTTAAGTGACATGACTGGCATTGCCGTGTCAACTGTCACTGCTCAGCGGTAGGATGTTTATTTTGGTAAGATTAACAAACAGAAGAAAAGAACACCAGTAGAGAATTAAACCCCCACCCCCATTAACCAATCCCCTACACTCTTAAAAATGTAATGAATTGTTGGAGGTATTACACTCTAAGGTCCAGTTACACACACCCACATTAAGCCTAGCCTCATCACTGGCACTGCAGTTCAGTCCATGTCTAAGCCTAAAAGAGTAGTAAAAGTATAATTTACACAGTTTGTTTTTTGCCTCAGATGTAGTTGCACAACCAAGACCTATTTGAAGGCCAAATTTAGCCTCTTCTTTAGCACTGAAGCCATTAGGCTATTGTAACTACCAAACCCTAGAGGTTAGATGTCCCACAAATACCCCAAATCCATTAAAGTACATCATCAGCTCTTCTCTCAATCTGCTCAAGCCACACCTAACCCTTCATTACAGTTGCATGAACTTGTGAAAACCAGCCCCCATGTTGTCTGAAACAACTATCCATAGTGAAAGTCCCATTCATTTTTGTAGCTCACAGTTTCCTAAACCGCATTGACAAGCCTGTGCCACCGTAATGATGATCTGTATGTGGTTTGGGTGGGTTGAGAGGGTTAAGAGACCTTTTATGGGGTATATTTGCACATAAATGTCTCGATTGTGCATAGCTCTAAATATGTCCCTATCAAAATCTAATCAGAATCAGAGCACAAAGACAAGAACAATGAAAAATATAAAGTCTGTATCAAATTCACAAATGCTGGGGTATTAACGCCACAGACAAGTAACTGTGTGTAAGTTGTGTGAATTACTAGTAACCTGGTGTTAGAAATCCAGGGATATGAAATTTGGATAAGGTGAAAAATAGTGGTTTTTAACAAGGATACCCAACAGGACACAAAGAAATAATAACTCAGAGACGAGAGATATATTGGAAAACAAGTAGCCGGTGTATTTACAAACAATGAGGAACAACTTACAAGTGAGTGCAGGTGAGTTTAGTGCTATTTACATATTTACAAAAAGGAGAATACAAAACATATTTACGAAGGTTGGGCCCAAGACAACACCAAAGGAAAGAACTAAGGATAACAAAACCATCCCTACGCTAGAACTCAAAAGGAGTACTGTATGTTATTGCATGTAATAGAGATCTGTAGTAGATCAGTACTATTGATGCAAGTAGTGATACTGTAAGAGTATTGCACATAATAATAATAATAATAATAATAATAATAATAATAATAATAATAATAATAATAATAATAATAAGATATTGCACGTAACGAATCGTGCTCTCTTAATTCAGGCAACATTACTCCAGCAAACCAGAACGACAAGACGCATCACTTCCAAATGTTTATTTCCAGGTCTTTTTCTCAGCATCATTAGCACAATTAGAGGTGGCAGCGTCTCTGTTGCGCATACAGCTGTCACCGGAGCACTGTTTGTTTTCCGTGTCGCAGCCTCACAAGAGGCGACAGGGAGAAGGGTGAGAACTGCCCTCTGTTTAACGTCTTGCAGGCGTATGCCAGAAAGAGCTAAACCTGATAGATAGATGGCGAGGGTGTGTGTGCGTGTGCGTGTGTATGTGTGTGTATCTATTCCTGTCTGGCGGGTTGGTGGAGGGTGCGCAAGGCTGTGTTTTGACAGGAACCATGCTGGGCACGGGCTAATCAGCGGGGAGAGGACGTGTTGAAGCATCTCTCCTTTGTTCTTTAATGTGGTATACGCTGATGTGTGGCACACGCCATGAGACTAAAAGCCTGTACATGCTGCATAATGTCAACGTTTTCCTTTTCATAACAATCTCCTGAAAGACCTGATGAGCTCTCATGTCATTGCATCTTAAATGGCACTCATCACTGACAATTAACTGGCGTTTGTGCACCGTTGTGTACCAATACCAGTCCTGCAAGCATAAACCAAAAAAAGCATCGGAAATGAATTAAAAATTGAATCGGTGGCAAGACAAACAGAACCGTCTGTAGTTAGGTAAAGAACAGTTGAGTATGCTTAAATACATCTTTAGTACCTACATAAAGTGTTTGATTTTTATTGTGAAATGGCTTTAGTCTTTAGACTCTCTGTTCCTCTTCCAACAACATTACCTCTCTGGACACTTAATCAAACCATCTCTGTTAGCCATAGAGGGCCTATCTGTCTATAACCTCATTCACTGAGGCTGTCTCCTGTATTTATTCTCTATTCTTATTCCTTTCTCTGGGTCGACCCGAGGAGGACGGGTTCCCCTTTTGAGTCTTGGTTCCTCCCGAGGCTTCTTCCTCCTGCTGAGGGAGTTTTTCCGCGCCTCTGGCTTACTCACTAGGGGCTCGGACCTGGACTATGTAAAGCTGCTTTGTGACAACCTGGTTGTAAAAAGCGCTATATAAATAAAATTGAATTGAATCTTTCTTTTTAGTTATATTCTTCCCTAGTGGCTGATCATCAGGTGCTCATGAGTTTCAATCCCAGTAAACAATCGGTTTTATTATTTGCAACAATTTCTCACTCATAGTCCAATGAACCAAAATGTATGCAATTCCAAAATTCTAAAAAGTCTAAATTTTATGCAAATTGTTTATGCAAAAACCTTTTGCCGAAACGTTGTGTGGATTCTGAATTAATTTCTGAACTTCAAGCAGATTCTAAATTTCCTGATTTTAGATCTTTTTCATCCACATTTTTAGTTAATGCCAATGATAGTTAGCGAGGTCTCCCCCAACACAATGCTGTCAAGCCAAGATGCTGAAAAAGTTTCCTCCAAGAAACGTTCAAGACACATTAATCTTTTCAAACTCCTGCTGACACATCATTAGATGACTCATTATGCTTGCAGGAGAACCGTAACTGCTAATTCAGTTACTGTAGTCAGCAGGTGGGGTGAGAGGGTGGGTCCCACTCACTCAGGAGGAACCCTTAGACACTTGCCAACTCTAGAATATCAAGAGTTAATACATTTTTTTTTTTTGCTTTTACAAAAATCCTGTTTCAATTAAGCATGCCCTGCTCATTAGACATTAGGAGAATTGCACATGATTAAAAAGTGATGCTTGGAGTGCTCAGGGGTCTTGCTGCAGTCAGAAATGTCAGATAGACTTAGGGCGAAAACATATCAACGGCAAACAAATAAGTCGCCCAGGCAATTGAGCCAGAAACAAGCTGTAAATAACTTCCTCCTGCTGTAGCAACACAACCTCACAGCACAGGAGAGAGGAGCAGAAAATAAGCCACCAGCCAAATTCTGGGGCAGCTAAGCTGGGCAGGAGCCAAGAACAGCCGTATCACATAATTTATCACTGATGCAAGGGTCGATAATTTAAAGCGGGATGTCTCCGAAAGCAAATGATTAGGCTCGGTGAGGATGGAGGAGATTGCAGAAACAAAACGGAGGACGCTACATGCGAGTAGCGAGGCAACCCACACATATGCGATGCCAATTTGCATTTCTCCACAATGCACCACGGAGCTGTTCAGTTCACCAAACCTGCTGCAACACAAAGGTTACTGTCACGTTTGCCCATCTCTTCTCCCAAGCACTCAAGGCAGGCGCAAAGGCAGACGTCCATTACAACTTCTTTATTTAAATAAAGCAAACTGGCTCCAGGGCCATAAACAATACTCAAAATGGAAAGGAGAATGCAGAGCATACAAAGTACTTCTCTATGACGGTGAACTGACAACTAAGGTCCAACTCAAAACAAGCTAAATACAAAACCCCCCAAATCAGACAACCAATAAACACAAACATCGCATCTTCTGAGCACACTGGTCAGCTGAAACACATTATGTTAATAAATATAAGGTCGGGGTTTTCAGCCTTCATAATAAGAGTCCCCAAAGCAAAACAAAGAACTGAAAAATGACCAGTGATACCTGAAGCCTGTTGTGGTTTGATACTAAATCTAACTTTTAGTTAATCGAAAAAAATTTTAGAGATTTGTTGAATTTCAGTTCAGCCAATACTGAACTACTTTGTGTTTGTAAGGAGAGGTGGAGGTGTTATTCACATTTGGTATTAATACAAAAATGTTGTGTGTTCAGTCTTGTTTAGTGGAATTAAAAAACACCATTTGCATTCTCTGCACTTTTTGACCATTCTTGAAAACATTCATGAAAAGTGCAAATACATTTTTAAAAAAAATTTAAGCTTATTACCACTGAACCGAAGTCCGAGCCCCGAGTAAGCCAAGGGTGACAGAGGCAAGCAAACACTCCCTAAAGCTGGAGGAGGAAACCTTGGGAGAAATCAAGAGGCAAGAGGTGAACTCATCCTACTCTGGTTGGTAGTGAGAGAGAATAAAGGTTAACGCTATTGAGATATATAATGCTATACGAGAAACATAAGTTGACAGACATCACCATTGAGCTATAGAGTCTGTAGTTAACAGTAGTGGGATCAGTTTGAATCTGTAATTAATAGCAGCAGCTTGGAGTCTAGGTATGTAGTAGTAGCTTTGCTGGGATTGGCAGCACATGTAAGTGATCCATGGTAGTTGAATTAATCTAAAGTACAGAAGAGTAAGAGACCATGATGATGATTGATTTGGTCTGCTGTATAGGTGAGCAGGAAACTCAGACATTAGTCGATGAAGCTGAATGGGTGGGCAGCCATTGCTCTCAGAGAAGACATACAAACTGTCCACCAGACAGGTAGGCAGTCGTCCAACTGAAAAAAAACACCAAGTGCTGTCTGTATGAGTTTACACGGTGCAAAATAAAAATGTAGAGAGCAAAAAGTGCCTCCAGCAGACCTGGCTATAACAGCTCAGCTATGAAGGACAGAGCTGAGGGGTACCACCAACATGAGTTCTCATGTGGTAGGATGACAGCACTAACATCTTACTTCATTTCACCCTATAAACTCCTAAATCTGCACCAAATTTTTATTTCTGAAACCAATTCCTTGACTAAACAGGTTCTTAGCCGATACTTAAAAACTGAGTCCTGAACACTGACCAGAAGATTATTCCAAATCTGCGGGGATTATTCCAAAGCTCTTCTCCCTGATGGAGCTTTCATAATTCTTGTGATCTAAGTGAGTATGAAGGTTTGTAGCGACGTTTACTGAGGTACTTATGCCTAGAGCTTCATGTGTCAGCACATCATTTTGTGATCACTATTGGAATTTGCCAGTGTAGTCTTGGTGATATTGCGACCGGTATCATTGGTTCTGGTGAGAACTCTAACAGCCACTTTCTGGACTAGTTGTAGTTTGTTTAGATTCCTACTGGAATATCCCGACAACAGGGCATTATATTAATTTTTTTACAGGTTTAACACTGATTACATTGTCAGAGGCTACCTGTTACTTTCTTTAATTTTTAAGGCAAACTGTTATTTAAGTAAAAGTTATTTAGAATAATTACACAATTAAATATAATAATAAATGGTTCATTCATGTATTTAGATTGACCATCCCATAATACTTTTATTATGGGTATAATTTTTAAGTTGTACTATTTCCTTACTTAATATATTTCTAGTCTGAGTATATTTTATTATATATTCAGGTATTTTTATTCTGTATTGTTCTGTCTTGTCTGAGTGTGCAGTCGTGATGTGAACAATTTCCTCCGGGATGAATAAAGTTTTCTGATTCTAATTTTTTACACCCTCTTTACTTACAGTTTCTCAGAGGTTTTTTGCTTCTCACTGTCTCACCCTCCACTGTTTTCTTAATTACAGCTTCTGGAGCCGCTACATATTTTTTCAGACTCACAGTGGTGAGTTGTTTTCTCACAGTGGATGGAAACATCTGTGGATTTTTTACAATTCAAAGGAACAGTAGATCTTGATCTTCTGATAGCTGGTTATCTGATGGTAACGGGTTTGGTGGTCCACCAGGGTTTGCACGGTTGTTGGTAGTCACTGTGTCTACCAACAACCGTGCTTTTGCACTCCAATTGGGAACGTTCTTGCACTTTTTTACTTTCCTCTTCCTTCTGCAATTAGATAATTGATCTAATCTCATCAGACATTTCTCCTTTAGTCATTGCAGATACACATATGAGAGAAAAATGTGAATCTGAAGGAACCTTTAAATACAAAGAGAAATGCAATGATTTTGTAGATCTTACCAGTGTATTCCTAGTGGTCTTCTGTCAACCACAATCCAAAGACCAAAAGCAAGTCCTACATGTTGTGTAAAAAGCAAATGAATCAATGTTTGAAATGTGATCTTGTCACATTTCCTAACTTATATCAGTGTTTAGCTTGCCACCTTACTATCATTTACATCAACAGCTTTCTCTGTCAAATTTGGACAGTTCTTTTTAAATCAATGTGACAAAGCATCCATGGTCGACCATTTAGTTTTGCATTATGTAAATGAAGATCCACTGCAGTAAAGAATGCCTGTATTGTCAGTGAATGTGTTGGGAAGAGCTTGTGCTTGAAGGATATTCCAGGAACTGTTTGAGTTTACAGTTTTTGGAATGTATCTGTCAAAGTAGTGGACAGATACACAGAAAGAATGGACAAATTTGACACTGGTTGGCATAAAGAATGGACAAATTTGACACTGATGGATTTAATGTAGTACTTAAGGTTGGAAGTTTTTGGGTAACTGTTTCTTGCTCTTCTGTGACTGGAAAATATCTCTCACGTAAAGCCCATTTTGATTTGATTAAACGGTAAATCAACGGGTGGTCTCTAACTTGCGAATTTTGACAGTCATAAATGGCTTCTTTGAGTGCAGTTTCAGACTGACTGTAGTATAATGCAATATGTAATATCCACTAGAGCATGGTCAATTGTAAAGTTAATAGGCCTTAGTCTGGATACAGTGGCATTAAAATGAGTCTTATTATCGCAGGACATGACATCAAGTTCTGAACTCTTTTCCCAACCCAGGAAAACTTGCTTCATTAGACGAAGGCAGCCGATAAAGTAGGGGTCGATGATGTGTGTGGATGGGATTTTTTTTCACACATGGAGGAGCAGAATCCATCCCTCGGCTGGAGGGCGCTGTCTGAGGTAATGGAGCACAGTCAGGAGGGTGGAGAAGCATCCCAGTCCCAGCGAGGGGCTGCCTAACGTCCGCTGACCCGATCTTTCTGTGTCTGGCCTCCACGGTGCGCTGAGAGAGCTGCTGACATTTGCTGTGTTTCGTCTCCCTGCAGGAACATCAAGGGTTGATAGGAAAGAGCGTGCAGGCTGGAACAGCACTGACACATCCCACAGAGTCCCAGAGAGAACTCTTAGGTTTCGTACTCTCAGCAAGACACATTCTTTCTGTCCAGTCGTAGTCAAGAATAATTTCAGCCAGAATACTTTCGGACAGAATGTCCAGATGATGTAAATAAAGCTCAGGGTTGGTCACAGGAACAAGCATGTTAATTATTCCAACACAGTCCGACAATTGGTTAACAACCATAACATGATTACAGGTTCGTTGATCAAAGAAAGTCACTGGTAGTACAACTACTTAGCTTGGTTTGCACTAACATCAGCTAAGAAACCAATATCATAGTGGAAACCGAAGCTGAATAGAAACAGAGCAATTTTTCTCTGTGGAATGTAAGTGAACTCTCCTATTGGCACTAACATGTCAAATTAACCACCAACAACATATAAACTTTTTTAACATATATGTTTCTCAATTCACTTTTCATTAATGATTGCCACTTTATTTGAAACATACATATTGGATCTAATTCACAAAGAAGTTCATAATGTGTCCTATTATATAATCATTCTTTATTGGTCCCTGACCACAGGGAAACTGGTGACACACTAGGTAAGGCCTGTTTCATTGCAATTTTTTATGTTTCTTAGTCAGGTTCTGCAAGCTGATTCAGAAAATCATATCAGTGTTTTCCTCCCTTCAGAGATAATCTAAATTCTATGTAAATGTGTCATTATAAGGTTGTTGTAATACTACTATTATTTTCATATTATTCTCATTGATGCGTGTGTCTCATGCTCAGTGTGTGAGAGTTGGCATCCCTGTTATCTACATGTGCAACAAACAACATGTAAAAAGTTGTAAGTAGAAGAAAAGACCCTGTCAGCCAAGCTGCCAAGTTTAGTTTCTTCTAAAACTGCCGTTTCTAACTAAACCCTTAAAGCTACATGAAAATAAACATTACCGCTGAAATCAGCGTGCCGAGATTGTATAAGAAACACTACAAAATGTTATCAGTGACACTGACATGGGGTGGAGGTAGCTCAGTGGGTAGGATACTTGCCTCCGGACCAAGAGGTCACAGGTTCGAATCCTACCTCCAGCACACCACCACTGGGTCCCTGAGCAAGACCCTTAACCCCAAGTTGCTGCAGGGAGACTGTCCCCTGTAGTTAGGGAATGGAAGTCGCCTTGGATAAAAAATGCCATAAATGTTGTGGTAAAATGTCAATGCAAGAGCGGCTAGAGAATAGTTAGCACAGACAATAAGTGGAGGTATGAAGTAAGTTTTTTTTTTTTCATGCATTAACACACTAGCGCACATCTTCCTGTGTGAAATTCTTCTCTGCATTTAACCCAGTCCCCTGAGTGAAGCAACACAGTGCCCAGGGAGCAGTGTGTGGGGATGGTACCATTACTCAATGGTTCCCCAGTGGTACCACTGGCAGTCCTGGGTTTCGAACTCATGACCTTCTGATTGCAGGGGAAACCAAAGGCCACCAGCTGCTCCATAAAGGCTGATGAGTGTATTTTGTATAGTCTTTGCAAGTGTCTGCGCTATGTCTGTGGAATCTGTTTGGTTCATTGGTTTGATCATCTTTGTTGAGCCATGGAAAGAGCTGTAGTGGCTGGAGGAGAGGAGCTCCACAGCTGTTGTCTCCCCACTCCTCGGAGGGTGATTCCGTTTCATCTGGTTGATCAAGCATGGTGCTGTGTTTCATATGCAGCCTGGGAGTCCTTCACCGCCGGGAAGCCGCACTCACACCTGCAGACCGCTATTACCCACCTTATCCATCATCCATCATGTTGCTCTCAAAGCATGCCAGGGTCTATCTGACAAAGACGTGAGAGGGGAAAGAAGCGGCTGGCCTACTTAAAAGGACCAGGACCTCATCTCCCTGCCTTATTTTTTATATCACAGTGTACGTTACTGCAGTGAGCACAGTGTTCTCTGGGTTACAAATATATTTTCAAGATTGTGCATTTCTTTTGTTTTCTTGCATTAATAACTTGATTGTTCTTGTTCTGAATACTCTGCTTGGAAATATTTAAGACAAATGTTAAATTTAATTATTACTTCTACGTTTAAGTCGTTTTTCAAATATTTCGTTACTTTTTCAATTTCCCCTGAAACAAGAAAACCACATCCTTTCTTGCTCTGCTGACACAGAGGCTGATGTGAAGGTCAACATCCAGGCATTTCTGGGTTTCCTTTTCTTCTTAGAGATCTTGGAGAAGCTTTTTTTTCAATTTTTTCAATTTTTTTTAAAACCTTTTTTCACCAAAAAAAAAAAATTGTCAAGGGAAAAATGGCACAAAGAAAACCTTCCCATTTACTAAAACATTTTGTAAAGCTATGTTTCTACATTTAAAGGCATACAATAGCAAAAAAAACACTTCTCTTGGATGAAAACATGTTCTCATACAATAAAGGCTTTAAAGCTATGCTTTAAAAAGGAATAGTTATTTAAGAAGGGTTCGAAGAACCTAACATAATTCATAATTCATGGTCTGGAAGAGTCCTTGAAGTGGTAAAGAACTTTTACATTACTACGTTTTTTTGAAGGTTCTCTGGTTCATTCCATACAAACCTGGTTCTCGAGCGAAGTAAAATGGTTCTTTTATGGCTCTGCCTCACAGAACATTTTGGGCACAAATATTGTTAGAGTGGACCCTTTGGTGGGTGGGACTCTTTAGAACATATCCACCAAACTTACACACACGCACGCACGCACACACACACACACACAAAGTCACACTGTCTATGTAACATTAACTGACTTTGTATTGCATTCAGCAGCCAAATGAAAGTATTGTATTTAACAAGCTGGGAGTCTTGTAAGTAAGTAAGTAAAGTAAGTTAATTTTATTTATATAGCACTTTGTTAAGTCAACAAATACAAAATGCTTTATAATAGCAATTACAAAAAAACACACATCAATGGCAACAACCCAACAATAAACTATATATAACACAGAGCTATGTCTCACTTGATTATGTAAAAGCTATATAGTGATTATTTAAAAGCTAAAGAGTAAAACTATGATTATTTAAAAGCTAAAGTGTGATTCTTTAAAATCTAAAGTGTAGAAAAATGATCATTTAAAAGCTAAAGAGTGATTATTTAAAAGATTTAAAAAATCTTTAATCGCCTTTTAAACGAAGCAAAATAAATATCCTGTTCACAGCTTGCTCGTTAATTCGAGTGTATCCTTGTGAGAAATTAGACGAAAGTGTTCAATCTTTCTCTCAAAGCCTGCTTGGAGGACAAATCATGGGAATCACCTGAGAACGGCACACAACGTGGATGGGGTTCAGATGGAAAATAGATTCTTACCTCAAGATGTGTTCTCCAAGTCTCCGCTTGGGACGCAGATGAGGCCCCTTTAATGCGGCTAATGTATGATATGGAACGTCTCTGAAATCTAAAGGGGGGACCGCCCGAGATGACTTCGCCTCAGCCATCCTCTAATAGTCATTGTCCTCACTTTGGAGAGGTTTGTTTGCTTACCTTTAGTGTGTAATAATAGCACGAGACTCTGGCGAATATTATTTATCTTGATGCTCATTATTCATCTCCACAACACACCTGAGGGAGCCGCTCCACCGTGAAACGAATGCTAATGATGCAGGCAGCTCGAAAGTTCACACCAAACTTTTTGTTCCTTTCTTTTTAAGGCTTTGAAAACAGTGCAAATAGCAAAAATATCAAAGATTCCATTTTTTTATTCCCTTACCAGTCTTTGGTTTTCCAAAAAACAAATCAAGCACGTATCATAGTGAACTCCGCCGACGTGCGCCTATTACTTCCGAATGGGACTGCAAAGTCTATATTTAGCGATGGGAAAGCTTCAATAAATACTCGGTTTTTTTCCTAGTGTCTATTTTTATTTTCAGCCCACGGCTACATTTCACCAGCAATTTCCCTCCGACACTGTAAAAAGCTTTCAGGGGAACGTACAGTAACCCTCTTACGGCTAATTGCTCTATTTGGGATCACAGTATTGCTGCCGTGACGCAGATCAGCTTAATTCCTGCTTAAGTCATTTTCAGTGGGGACACCAACAGACACTCGCCATGGGCTCACTGGTCTTTCAGGGATAAGGATGTATATTTAAATTTTCTTTATTTTTTTTGCCAGAGTCAAAAAAATGTTTTAAGCTTCTGAATTCATTGTCTTCATTTTTCGTTAATTTATCCAGCCAGGACCCTCATGGCATTCTAGGGTCTGATTTTGGTGGACTTGAGAGAGGGGGGGACGAAGTTTATTTTCATCTCATATCAAATCAAATCGTCATGTCTTTAAAATATGCAAGTATACATTTTTGGTTGTAAAAAACTCTTGACACACCCACAATAAAATGATCCAGTTCATTTGGCCTTCAGGAGCTGGACAGAAGCCCTCATAGATCAAGTACCACTATAGGAACTGATCGATCACTTTTCCAATAGGTGTCCTAGATACCTCACTGACCACAGTCTAACTATGTTATACATAATCTTTTTATGACAATGGACATTAGCCTACATAGACATTATAAAGGCATATTCCATATACAAATATTCATGTATGTTTCTGTAAGTTGTCAGAATAGACTTATGTAGATGCTGTGTAGCCTTATGAATGCTACCTTGCAGTAAAGCTACCGAATTCATTTTGGAGGGCCATTGATTTCTTTGTAAAATTTCTGGTAAACAAATCATCTTTGCTTGCCACTGACTGTTAAGGGTCCATATTAAGTGCAAACACAAGTAATTTTTTTTCCTCCTGTTTGAAATGATGGCAGCCCGCTGCATTGTTTTGGAGGCATGGACTGTAATTTGTGCCTGAGGTTTAAGATTAGTATACAGAGTATTGATTGACACACACCTACGTGAACAGCCTTTAGCTCTGCTCATAGAACAAGGTAGAAATTAAAGGAGTGAGTTGTGCAAAATGTTTCAAGAAAACAAGGATTTAATCCTTAGAAACTGAAGGTCAGTTTTATTTACAGTACTATTTAAATCGTGTTTATGTAGTTAAATGAATACTAAATAAGGTAACATTTTACAATAAGATGAGCCTTATAACTATTTGACTCATGTTATAACTGCTTATTAAAGTCAACAACTGAATTAACAACCTGATTATAAATGATTTATAAGAGTTGTTTTATTGTATAGTCATATCCAGAAAACATAATTTGCAATGATTGGAAATGATGACCAAGTCTCCAGCATTGTATATTGTGTGAACAGTTCAAGTCCAAACTGATCTAGTGGACCATGACTGTTTCACCGTTGAAGGGATAGAACTTGACAAGCTTTAAGCTAGAAGCTAGAAGGCTGGACCCTTCCTTGATAAACAAAGATAGGACTGATGACCAAGTATCTTGAGGCGAGGTGCAGGTAGGGTGTGTAAACTTTGTCACAGCAAGATTCAAGATTTACTTTATTATATTTATTAATATAAATATTAGTAAGCACATGTATGGCATTTTTCAGACGCCCCAAATCCAGAGCGACTTACAATCATTAATTACAGGGACAGTCCCCCTGGAGCAACTGAGGGTTAAGTGTTTTGCTCAGGGAAACGTGGGGTGGTTTGAACCTGCAACTTTGTGGTAAACAGGTTTTACCCACTAGGCTACTATACTGCTAACATACTGCAAGCACGTTAAAATTGCCCTAAACATGACCATGTATTGGCATACCCACATTTTGACTGTGTCCTTGCAAAAACATTCACATGGCATGTCAATGCAATATTTTGCAGTAGTTTCCAGCAGCAAATCACATCCATCTCCAGTACTGACCGCAGGCTGTTGGGAAAGCGGAAATGCCAAAATGGATCACAAATCTACACTAAATGTTTTGGGCTAAATGTAAATCAGCCCTATCTTTTATTATCTTTCATGGTCTATTGATGGTGCTGTTCGTAAACCCGCAGGAGTCCAAAATAATCAGCCTCTAGTCATTTTTAAAAGCTAGTAAAGTTATGTGGATACCACAGATTAAACATCCCTTTAATATTTTGCTTTGAAAGAGAGGGAGGGCTGAGACCTATTTAGCCCTTTTACACCAAGCCGGTCCTGATGCAAAGCATGAGATATGTGTTCACTGAAAAGGTCAGGTAAGCCTTACAGATAAAAATAAAGGTTCCTGAGACTTGGCTTGGATATACACTTTTATAGGAAAGCTTTAACTATGCGATTATTACATATGAAGAGATTTTAAGAGGGTTGGATAGAAGTGTATCCTCACTGCATCCTCACTGTTGGAAACAAAACCTTCCATCTTCAATTTCGTCATTTCTTATTTTTGGTCATTTAAAAAAAAGTTAAAAGTTAAAAGTCTTAAAAGTTAAAAGTGTTAAAAGTTCACAATGAATGAAACCAATAAAATGGTCTGTCCATTATGACTTAGAACAAATAAATGACTTGGAACAAAATATGGTCATTTTTCTGACAGTAATGATATACAGACCACGGCCAACATTAATATATTCGATGCAGTCAAAACAAATATAGAAATAAAAATAAACAAAAACCAAACAAACAATCAGATTCTGGGACAATATCCCTTTAACCTTCTGTCTTGACAATGAAACGTCCAATAAATCTCCGTTGGGTGACTTTATAAGAATTCTTGATAGGTTTAATCAGCTTTTCCAGAAGCTGCAAGGTAAGCCAAGGGTTTTATTGCCCCCCATTAATATTTAGCACCTTCATGGCCCCTTTCAGCTGCTTGAAAAAGCCAGCCTTGATAATGCTGCTTTGTTGACTGATTTTCTGCACAGGAGCCTGTTTTGATAAAGGTGTTGATATGTAAATTGTGTTGATAAATCGCACACAGACACTTTAGCAATTGATGTGCCAACAGTAATGAAGAGGATTCAAACGTGGCTTTATTTGCAGGTGACGAGGTCGCCCGGTAGCAACCGAATTCTGTCTATGGTGTTTTGTGTGGTGTCATAATAGAAGATTTTTTGCTCAAACCATTCTTAGCAGCCTTGACTCATGAACAGCACTAACTGTGTACTGGAACAAACACAAAATGTTCAGATTTTTAAGATTTTGTCATTATGCTAGCTGCCCTCATGAGCAGAATAGATCAATTTAACATGGAGGAAAGTCTGTATTATAAATTTGACATTATGACCAATCAAAAGCATCTATGCTATATTCATATAACACATTGTAGAAGTACAGGAATCATATGAATGACCTCAATTTATGGAAATAATAAAAGCACATGTTAAAATGTGAAGATATTTATCAAATTCATAAGCTTAATTCTCTGAATTCCTGTTTTCTTTGCATTCTTTCATATATTAAGAAATGACTATATAAAACAAATATTAAACACTTTTTATAACTGGTTTGCAGCTCAATTCTGACTGCCAGTTAACTGACTCATGACATGGACTAATCCTTAAATGACTCCAGACTCTGGCTCAGATTCCAGAATATGACTTGTGACTCGACTCACGAACCTACTGGTATGACAGAGTCTCCCCTGATTTGTGACTCAATTCAGATTGGAAATGGACTGACTCTGAACTTGACTGGGGTGCATCTTCAAATGACTTGTGACTCCACTCAGACTAGTCCTTAACTGACCCATGACTTCTCTGACTTGTGACTTGACTCTGACCTGAACTTAACATTTAGAACTCACAGTCGATTAGAAATATTAATTTCAACAAATAAAAACAGTATAAACCAGTTTAGAACCAGTGTTTGCCCTCCTACATACTCACCATTTACTGCTCTTTTGCTCAGCCGCTCTCATGACCCCCTCTTTCTGTGGGTTTTCCCCACCCACCTGTGGGCGGAGGCTATCCTGAAAGTTCTCCCTCGGTTCAAAGATCTTGTATTTTCCTCCGTTTGTTTCTAAGATATAAGATAAAAATACATGTTCCCCATATTGTTGTTATGATAAAACTTAAGAAGAACAATAAGCACCCTATTGTTCTTCTTAAGTTTTATCATAATTCTTTGTGTTGTGTATTTTGGAACTGCTTCTCCACCAAGGCCATGGTGGCAGCGAAGGGACAAAACACAAAAATGAACAAAACTAAAGCTTGGGTTGGTTATAAAAATAGACACGTCTCACTGTTTGTTGTAGTTTAATTAAAAAAAGTCCAAACAATAAATGGCTTGGTAAGAGCCAGCATGCTCAAGGTGTGAACAAGCTAGCGCAATAGGTTTTGTCTGAATCATAATGCAGACTGCTCCTTCTCTACTGTCCTCGACCTCGCCTCCAACCCGCCTCTTCAATACTGATCACACTGATGCAACTGCTAATGCGCTTTCAACAGTGTTCAAATGTAAAACAAAATATCATCCCCTCCATAACTTGTAATTTAATGTCCATAGGCCCGGCATTATTGCTCATAGACTCCCTTCCTGGCAACCGGGCCACAGGGAGAAAAGTGATGATCAGTCCGAGAGGATTACTCCCCATAGGCCACATGCAGAGCATTGTTTGTGTGCCGGCTCTTGCCTCATAAAACCGCATTAAAGAAAATAAATGAGTGTTATGCAGTCCGGAAATTTCCTCCAAACACATATTGTTGCCAAACAGAGAGCTACTTGATGAAGTGGCAGACTGACAGAAATTGAGGCCACTGTATCATAACCGCAAACTCATTTATGCTTTTGCTTGTTTATTTATTGCAGAGTTTTGTACACAATTTGACCATGCCAGCTAAACCGTGTGGGTGGATGAAGTGAAATGGTCCTAACTGATTCGGAATGAAATGTTCCATTATTTACATTAAAGGGTCCATGTCATGGAATCCTGAAATTTCTTCAGTTTCTTGTGTAGTAAAGAAACATTGTCACAGTTTTAAAACATTCTGCTGTCTGTGCAAGCTAATTATAAAAACTTGCAAAAACGGGTAGTTTTGAAAGCTTGGTTTCATGATGTCACGAAAACAAATGCCACTAGTTTTGCCTACTGCAGTTTAGCTCCGCCCTCTTGCGCAATACAGAGCAAAAGCTGTCTTCAAATTCCTTTTGAACAACACACCATATGTGGTAGTCTGTGTTGTTTTTCTTTCTGAAACTCCAGGACAGATGTGCACCACATCTGCAAAGGTAGCCCTTTTTTAACGCCTGCCTGTTCGTTCAGAGTATATAGGCTGAACATAAGCGGCCTCTCTTCAGGTCAGTTTTTTTTTGTTGCTGTCAGCTTTAGGGAGCTCCTTTTGTTCTGAAAGCATGACGGAGCAGCTGCAGGTTCAAGTGCGAGTAATGAATTTCAGCCTGACTTCCAGCATGAGAAGCTCAAACACTGATGTCAGACTTCATAAGAAGGGGAATCTCTTCGAGACGGATGCCAAAATACTACAAATGTTCTTTCTAGGGTGCCGATGATGAGGCTGGAGACACTTCAGCATGTCAGGGGTGTGATGTCTACGTAGCAGTTCATCACTAGGAAGAGCAGATAAAATAAAAACGCCCGCTGACAGTTCTGTGGTGTGTTTCGGTGGTGCTCCATCAGTCCAGTGAGCTCGCTGCTCCGCAGTCCAACGCTGGGAGGAGGCTTTCTAGTCTTTTAGCCAATGCTTAGGCTCAACTGTAGCAAAACATCTCATTCTATTGGTTACTGTGTTTCTATGGAGATTATAAAAGCTGAGTATGTGCAGCTGAACTGTACTCCAGCCGGTGGCCTAATCGTTAGGGAGTTGCCGCTGCAGTTGCCAGGTCTGCTAGTGGCACCACTGAGGTCTCCTTGAGCAAGATACCGTCCCCACACACCACTACCCGGGTGCTGTGTTCCAGGCTGCCCACTGCTTCACTTAGTGAATGGGTTAAATGTGGAGAAATAATTTCACACTGTGTGCTGTGCTGCGGTGTATTAAAAATGGCTTTTGTAAATTTACCACCCATATGATTAATAAGATAAGATAAAAATGAGATCAGATAACCATAGTAGTCCCACAAGTGGGAAATGGGCATTGCGAAAGCGGCAAGTGGACAGAACAAAAGTAAGAGCAGCAAAAACAATAGAATAAAAGTCACTCAACACAACAGGATAATAGAGAAAGTACACTATACAAATAATACTAAAATATAAATACAGAATGTGCATATATAGGGGAGCGTGTGGATGAGTTGTGCCAACTAAAATATGTACATACTGTACAATGGAGACCCCGCTGCCGTGCTTTTTCATTGCAGTGCTTGGCTCTTTATTTCAAAACTGTGCATAAGCAGAAACAGAACAGGGTAGTAAGGGTGATGGACTGACACAGACTGGTGAATAAACAGAACCTAAATTCCCACAGAAATCAGGGAAACAAACGCAACACAGGTGGGACCAGAAAACAGGCAGGGAAAACAGAACGGGATATCAAA
>JBBPDC010000039.1:24465246-24481497 GCA_037974485.1 Hemigrammopetersius urotaenia | reverse complement strand
CAGTTCTGAAGGCGAAAGGGGGTCAAACACCGTATTAGTATGGTGTTCCTAATAATCCTTTAGGTGAGTGTATATACGAGCACCATTTCTATCAAGACTTACACTTTCCAGACTTGATAGTGAATGAAATTACTGCTAATTAAAAGAAAACTGCTTTGCTTTGTTTCCATACTTGCAGTTTAATAGCCGTTGTTTAACAGAACGAACAGTTCTTTGTCAGTAATCACACCTGCGTAATGAAGACATTAAATTCAATTAGCTATAACTTTGCACTTTGGCTGTGAAAAGACGGTGTGGGTTATAATATACGGCAGATCTAATGTATCAGTGTCCTCCACAAAGCAAAGTGAAGTCAATCCTAAAGCGGTTTCTGATTGGCAGAGGAAGTTCTTGTTCACAGGGGAAGTGCTTCGCTGTCTGAAGCTGTGTGCTCTTCCACCCAGTTCCATCACCCCGCTTGTCCCCTGGGGTACGGCTCCTAATTAGGCTCCTTTCGGGTACAGGGCCGGGGTGAGGCTCGGCCTGGTGTGATGCCGAGATGTCAGCTCCGTTCTTCTCTCTCTCTCTCTCCTTTTCTTTTTCCTCACACTCCAGCTCGGTGCATTCAGCGCTGCAACCTCTGCTCATTAAAAGCTAATTAGCCTTATTAGCATTTTAGGCTGTTGTTTTCATCTTGGCGTCTCTGCGAGCAGAAGAGGTGCGATGATGTTCAGACTGGGTGAACTTAATTGGGCTTGAGTTAATGAGAAGAGGAAGTGGCCGTTTTAGTCCTATTTTTTGCCTAAAATACAGTCCTTGTACGCTTACCTTGTGCGGGCATCAGATTTATGTTTTTTTGGGGTTCGTTTGATTGTCTTGTAGCTTTTGCGCCTTACGTCTTCTAGAATAAAGCTGTTGTTACAACCCAATTACAAGAGTAACCCACTGAGTTCTACCAGGAGATGATGCACCACCTCACGGCAGAGATGCAGCCACTGGAACTGATCACAGGCATTACAGGCAATGCTTGTGATTCCACCAGATGTGCCCGCAGCTGGTTTCAGAAGCGTCCCAGGAGCGGATCTCTACTCCAGTCCACTATGAATGCGCAGCAGGTCTGTTTTTGAAAGAAGACGCAAGTGTTCTCCTCCTGTAGACAGGCACTGTATGTTAAATATACCAAATTATCAAGACAATCAAGACATAACACAAGCAAAATGAGGGTGAGGGTATGATGCCTCATGGTGGACAAAACAAAACTGCTCCTGATGGAACCCTGGGGTGACAGTGTAATAGAACTGAATGTATCATATATGACTGGTAAATAACTGCATTTACATCTTTTTCCACCAAGAAATGACCGGAATCGCACTGAAATGCTAATACCACCAAACTATAACTGGTCACCCCATGGAATGCGAGAGGCAAGGGTCCATACCAGAAGTGCAACAAATGGTACACTGTTTCCATAGGGCAAACAACTTATATGGAAGTTTCCTGATTTGTGTTGATGCTCAAGGTGTCTGATTTCACATTGAGCTTTGTTTGATGTTCCTATGTCACATAGAACGAAAGTTCTTGTAATTTTAAAGCATGTAATAATAAAAACCACTACTGGGGTTTTAAAAATGGCGTCACACACAAATGCCCATTAAAACAAAAACTAACTAATGTCTTTTATATTAGGTCCTAGAAACAAACAGAAAAAACACAAGATATTTGAACCCGGGAGAACTTTCAGGATAGTCTCCACCCACAAGTTGTTAGGGAATCTCACAGAGGGAGGGGGTCCGGAGAGCGACCAAGCAAAAGAGCAGCAAATGGTGAAAATGTAGGAGAGCAAACACCCGTTTTAGACAGTTTTACGCTGATTTTATTTGATACAATTGTATTAAATGAATACACTCGGAGTTCTGAGAACCTTATTATTATACATGGGTTATTCACATATACTAAAATTGTCCTTTAGGGAGCTAAAATGATTCTTCTGTGTCATCTTTTATAGAGTGTCCCTCTCAGTGGCTTTTCCTCATGCTCTTAGAGAGTTTGCCACTGCTACTTGTCAGTGCTAAATAGGGAGCTGGACCTGAATACAGATTTGATCTTTCATAAAAGGTGCTACACAGATAATACGAAATTGATCTGAATAAGACTACTCAGGCCCCTTTCTTTGTTGAGTGGGTGTTTTTGTGAAAAACTGATGACACTGCAATTCTTAATGGACAAAAGTGAATTCAAGGGTTCTTCCAATAACATTATATGCAGGTCCTTTGAAAAAGGCTTTTCACACTCATTCATCTCATGGCTGTTTGAAGAATCATCTGTTTCAAGGTTTTTCATGGAACCAAAAATCCTAATGGTAAAGTCTGTAAAGATCTGGAGAGTCTTCTAATAGTATGGAGCACAGGATATTAGATAGCATAGGAGAGAAGAAGCTCAGTGTGAATGAATTGGAGGATTAGAACATTGAGAAAAAAGTTAAGAGTTGGAAGTCATAAAGCTAATTACAAATCATGGCAGAAACTGGAGAGCATGTGATGGTCAGCTTCTCCACAGTGTCCAGGTTTTGATCACAGTAGGAGGTGTAGTCAAACGGGTCTAGAGCTTTTGGAAGCAGAACAGCAGGCAGTGCTGCACTCGGAGGGCCAGGCTGTGTTTGATAGACCCATGTGTTGCAACAGTGTTCCTTAACTCCAGCAGCTAATTATCAAGCCCCCAAAGAAGAGGCTCAGGTGTGCTGGAAAGCAGTAAAACTGCACAGAGCTGTTGCTCCCAGGACTGGCATTCAGAAACACCAGATTTGAGCAACAGAGCAGCCCAGAAGCTGGAGGCATTTCAGAATGGCAGCATAAACTTCCAGCTGCTTTATTGCTCCATATATATACGTATATATTGGCACCATTAACCAGAAAAGTCATGTGGACCAAATGATCGCTGAACAAACCATGCGATAGCAATAACGCACCAATATAGTGCCGGCCATATATAAAGCATATGGCCCAGCCGGACGTGACCTTTAAATGACTACTTACAATAAGGCCAATTTCACCTTGAAAGCAAAATGACTAAGGTGGTGAATTTTCCAAAACGATATGACAGCATACGCCGAGCCCCCGCTCCTTTTGTGTCTGGAAAACTGAGATGGATGAGCTTCAGAAGCACCGAGTGGAACGACACATCCCTTTGCACCGCAGTGGCACATTGTAGCGCTTGTCAAAATTTGCAGAGCAAATAAGCAATATGAATAGAGCTTTGTTATAGCATCAGTACGTCTTCATAGAGCTGACATATTTATATTTTGGCGGTTGACACTCTGTAATCAAAAGCGCAGGTTTTCTGCTTTGATTATTTGCTTATCGGGAGCTGCAGCTTGAGAAGAGATGAATCCGACCGAACCGCGAACGTGATGCTTGCAATCCAGGCCAGATTAGAGCCTAAAGATTTCATGCCAGATTATGTTTGCCCATTGCAGAATGAAGCCATTTGCAAAATTCACATCAAATTTAAATACACACAGCCAGGTATGGCCCATGAATTAATCATCAGGTAATAAAATATAAGATCCCAGAAGGATTTATAGCATGATATGCTGAGATCATAGAAAACATGCGTTTCATGATAGGTGAAAGGCAATCCTCCTGATAAAGCTGGATATAGAAGACATCCTCCAATGAATGGATAGGAACCAACAGTCTTTAAAAAAGATGGCACAGAACCATTTCAGTGCCCTAAAGAAACATGGAGTATGAACGTTCTTAACCAGTTAAACGCTCTTAACATTATTTGGAGGTTCTTTAAAAACGGTTCTTCACGATCATTCGTGTAAAAAAAAAAAAAATGTTGAGATCAGTTTTGCTAATAAAATATCCAGGATACTGGCCACTGCTTCGCCTCTTGTAGTCTGAAGCAGAACCATTTGCAATCCTGATTCAAAGGTTCTTTCTGGTACATTAAAATTGTCCTTTTTCAGGCAGAAATGTTCTGAAACGATGATGACAAAGAGTTTGATGTGTAAAACTGGTGACCTTTCTTTCTATTAAGTGGCTCTTTAGGGAACCAAAAGTGTTCTTTTATGGGATCACAAAGATCCCTTTCTGGTACCTTTATTACTGAGAGTATATGAGCCTCAGACTTTAGAATACCGCCCCTGAGTACCTCCAACACTTTTAAAAACTCACTATTGCGCTTACCTTCACTTTCACCGTCCTAGTATCTTTTTTCTCCTAACTGTAAAGCCACCTTGCATTTCAGAAAGGCAGTGCAGAAGAAGTGGATGGACTTATAAAGACCCTCTCACTGGATCTTAGCTGAGTTGTAGTGCATCACGTTGTGAATTTATTCCCCTTGACAGTGGACTGGTGGGTTCCTTCGCACTCCTGTTGGTGTTGATTATTAGCCTTCTTGCAAACCGTCAATTAATCCACTTAAGGGTGGTGCTGAGTTGGAGTGGGACAGTCCAGCGCGAAGCCCACACGAGCTCATTGGTATTCCACATGGTCTCCGCTGTGTGTATGGAGCCTTAATTTGTTACATATGTCATGTTCCTCGCGCAATCCTGGTGTGCATTATAACCGGCTCCGCTGGGACCCCCCTCCCCCTCAGACTGCTCCAGGGCTGCTTCCCATCTCCCCGGAGAGCCAGCCAGGAGCAAGGGGAGGAAGAATTAAGAAATTAAAATGATTTACTGCTCTGGAGGATTAGTAGGCTCGAGTCTGGCATGGCTTGAGTGTGCCGACGATCCTGGCCCAGCTGAATTGCACTTTCTCAAAGCACGAGCTCCGATAAATAATCTAAACACCAACACCGCAAGCAAATTTGCGCACTTTTGGTACGATATTAAATTTTGTTGGGAAGGTGAACTTGAGGAGCCCCTCAGAGGAAGAAGAGAAAGAGACAAAGGCAAGGAGGGAGAAAAACAGGACACTGGCACAAATATAACCATCAGTAAAGATTTTCTCCATGAACAGTTTCTAAGAGTGCAGTCTAGGTCAAGCAATATATTCCTTCCCTAGTGGCTCTCAAATAAAGACAGAAAGTAGGTGACAATGTAGTAGAGATGGGACACAGTATCTATCTATCTGTCTGTCTTTCTGTCTGTCTGTCTGTCCGACTAACTATCTATCTGTCTGTCTGTCTGTCTCTCTGTCTGTCTGTCAGTCTGACTATCTATCTATCTATCTATTTATCTATCTATCTATCTCACACTGTAGCTGTAAGCATCTACTGATTATAGCTGTAAGCATCTACTGATTTATTATCCATCTTGTACATCCATCCATCCATCCATCCATCCACCCATCCATCTGTCTGTCCACCTACTCACCCATCCACCCATCCATCCACCCATCCATCCACCCATCCATCCATCCATCCATCCATCCGTCCACCCACCCATCCATCCATCCATCCATCCATCCATCCATCCATCCATCCATCCATCCATCCATCCATCTGTTTCACAAATGTCATAATAGAGAGTGGCTGCTTTTTTTAAATCTACAAAAATTATTCAGTCAATCAATGCTGATCATTGATTTTTTGGCAGGTCTCCTGTGACTGCCATTCAGTGCAATCTGCTGAAGATGTCAAAAAGGCATTAAAAAGGCATTAAAAAGGCATTAAAAAGGTCAAATTAAATTGCTACAGTTGAGGACTATTATTGTTGATTTGGAGGGTTACAGAAACCAACAAAACTAATACTTCTAATAATTTCTATTCTTCCATAAAAATTATTTTGTAGCTTTGTAGATTGTAATTCTAATTGATTTAAACCTTTTGTCATGGGTGGGTAGATACAAACAATATTGGTTGTAATACTCTCAGGCCAGGCCTCCTGCGCGCTCTCTCTCTCTCTCTTTCTCTCTCTGTCGCTCTCTATTTTTCTCTTTCTCTCAATCCTTCTCAGTTTAGATGAAGTGCTCTAACTCATCAGTGTCCAATCTGTCCTCAGCGGTTGAGATGCGAACTTGTCCTTCTCGGCCTGTGCTGTGGCTTGATTGACACCTTTTGCTTGGCCCTGATTGATCGATCTCTTTCAGCAGTGAATCAGAGTGGGGGGCCGGAGTGAAGGTGGCTGTGGGCAGGGCTGGGACACAAAGGCAGCGTGTGTGTCGGCGCTGGCGTCTCTGATTATCCTCTCCTGCTCCTTCTCCCCGGAGACTCTGCCTAAGTGACAACCCCACAATGAGGCGCCTGATGTCCGGTGGCTCTAAAAATGGAGGGAGGTGTTCCCATCAGACTGACCGAGCCTCCGTGAGGAATTGGCTTTGGTGGGAGTTCTGTCGTGTTGTCCCCCTTTTCTTCCCAGCACCTCATTTTAAATCATTCACATTGCCTACTGAGCTGAAAAAAGAAATGGAAAATAACACAAAAGCTTCATGCAGTTCCAGTTTAGTAGGGTGTCCGTGTACATTCTCTTTGCATAATGATTCATAAACGATCACCTCTTTTTATGTACTAAACATGTTTTAAGCGACAAAATTGACACGGATTTAGATTGACTGTGCTTTAAAGGACAAAAGATCACAAGGGTGGGGACTGACCATATTTTAAAAAACAATCTTTGTATTTTAAAACATAGATGTAAAATGCAAATTGGTATACACCTTGATTTTCTAGTGAAAAAGGATGGCATGGACAATATTTCAAAAACAGAATTTTACAACAGCTAGCAGAAATGATCTTGATGACACATTCATGCCTGTATCACTTCCATTGTGTTGCAGTCTTTTTTTTAATTATAGCCTTTAATCACAAATGCAATTGTAACAGCCATGCAACCCCTGAAGACCCTCGTTCAGAAAATACAGTAATGAAAACGGAAGCTTAGGCAACACCTGCAGATGCCGTGAGCAGTGCTGATGCACGGCTCTTATTAAACACGATATCATTGACCTTTACATGTGCCTAGACATTTCCTGAGGCAATCGGAAGGAAAGGCCACAGCTGAGAGGGAGCACTTGCCCAGCATGGGGGTGTGTGTGTGCGGCCCAGCTGGTGGTTGGGGTGTGGAGGAGCCTTTAAATGCTTCTTTAAACTTGCCACTTACGACGTGAGCTGCAGTCGTGCTTACTGAACCAAGCTGTGGGAAGAAAAAAGCCGAGCTCAGGCTGCTGCTCTTATACCAGTGGATCCTGAAATGCTGGAAAAGCAGATTGAAGTTCAGTTCCCATGTGAACAGCAGCTGCAGCAAGACGAAAGCACAGTAATTAATAATCTTGTGCTTGTGGGTAACCGTGGATATAGAACAAGAACAACGGATGTGGAATCGTCATCCTGTGTAATGAGCCAACACACTGTAGGCCTATATGTGACCTCTTATAAATGCTGCATTTCAGAGCTGCATTACTTAACCAGTAATGCAGTCTTGAAAATGTGAGGGTCTGAACCCCCTTTCAGTCAGTAAAACAACCTTTGCTCAACAGTCTTTGTTCACTTTTATTTCTTGCAGAGTGCTTTTATTCAGGCTTAGGGTTGATATTGATGTATGTTTTTTGTTTATTTTTTGTGTATCTGACCTCTTTTCTTCTTCAGACTGTGGGACTTCAAAGATTTGTTGATATGTAGTAGGATCCTTTCTTCCCATTTTTTCCCTTGACATTTCCTGTGCCACTGGTTCCACATACACCCAAACACAGGGCGTTTCTCAATCTGGGTTCATTTTTTTGTACTTGCGTTCTCATGGACTTCTCATGTGAAACGTAACCAGCTGTAGCTCAAGTCTGGTTTCGACTCCAAGGTCGTCTCTAACCACGGTCACGTCAAATAAAAGGTCTTCTTTGAGGACGCATAAGGAGGAGACTTACGAGGGAAAACGTTTTGGGACGCCTGAACATAGCACCAACAGAGACTTTAAGGATATTGCATTCAAATACATAGACTTTAATATGGAGTTGGTCCCCCTTTGTAGCTATAACAGCTTCCACTATTCTTTTGGATTTTGGAGTTTCTGTGGGAATTTGTGTCCATTCATTCTGTAGCGCATTTATGAGGTCAGGCATTGATGTTAGACGAGAAGGCCTGCCTCACAACCTCACAAAGGTGGTTGATAGTATATGTTCCAAAAATACAAAATAGCAGCAAAGAAGAGGAATTACTATGTAACTGTAAGTTCTAAATGAAGACCGGCTGATCAAATCAAGTTTTCTCGTATTATTATTATTTTTTGTACTCCTCATTCAGGAACACATACCATTTCCACCTACCAACTTCTCGTTGAAATATTAGAGGCACACAAAATGAAATGTATGGCATTTTAGTTAATATTTTAGCTATTCCTAGCATTTGTAATATATTTGTTTGAATAAAAAACTAAAGCAGGCACTTTGGTGTATTATGTTGGTTTTTTTTCCATATCAATTAAATAAAAAAGGAAGATTTTAAGCCTTAGTTTGAAACTCTCATGCTGAGCTATCATCAAGACCACCGCTGTTGCCAGGGTAGATTGAGGGACTGTATCCTTCCAACATCAGGAGTCTGACCTTTGAGCTGAACTTGCAAAGTCCAAACTCCCCAAAACAAGACTCTGTACTTACATACTCCCTATCGAGAAGCTCCCTTAAATCCACTCCAATGCTTAACAGCAAGGTATTCTTTTATTGAAATGTTTCTCTTTTTTCCTTCAGTGATTATAGCCAGAAAGTTTAAGGTTCCCGTGCATCGCTATTCCTGAACCTGTCGGGTGTTCCTATAGGACCATGGCAGTGACATGGGGGTTTTGCTTTGCATACTTGAGCAGATATTTCAGATTAATTTTTCTGAGGAAGATATCTTTTAAGGCTTTTTCATGTCTTCTATAGTTTTTTCCTGTTCTGAAAGAGACAGTTATATTTAGATTCTATCTTCAGATTTTTAATCCGGTGATTAAAATGAGCTCATGATTGTTAGCATAGCACACTCAGAACTTTTAACTAGGACTGTTGATTAGAAAGTACAGGTTTATTTAAGGCACCTAAACCACACACCACAACAATATTTGGAATGAGGGTATTGGTGGAAAATATCAAATAATACATGGGATGAAAAAAAAAAAGCGACTACTGTAATGCGGTGCTTGGGGTGGCCAATAGGGAGGCCAGGATTCACAGTGGGGTGGCCATAGCCACAACTCCACTCATGACTAGGAAAGCAATTTAACATGTTATTATCGGGTTAACGCATTATTTACTTAAAATTGCTGACAATTATTTTATCATGCTTTAATGCAGTTTTCTTTTACTATTTACTATTTTTACTATTATTTTGAATGTTCATTGCTTTTTTTAGAGCTTGACCACTTTACCTCACTCTAACAGAGACATTCTACTAAACAGCTCCCTGATAAAAGAAAAAAGCTTCTGCTGGTGCCAGTTCAGAAAAAAAAAGAAAACAGATCTCTAAATGTTAACTTGCTGTTCCTTGGAAGGTTCCTGTTATAATGTTATGATTGTGGCTCTGGACCCTGAGGGAAACTTGTTTTTCTATAACAATCTAGATAAAACATGAATGCCCCGCAGTGGCAAATGTAATCATTTTTTTTGATTACATGAATGTTTAAGTTGAGATAACCAAGAAATATTTTAACTGCAACTGTGTTTAAAGAGTATGGTGCTAAAAAGCATCTTATTTGTTTAAAGTGTTTGAAACCAAATGATTTTGCACTTTATTCATATAGCAGTACTTTATGAATAAAAGTGCGAAATACTCTACTTCTGAATTAAATACTGAAGTTTGCATATAACAATTTTATTAATTGCAATTCATCACTGAAAATCATGTGATTAATAGTGATTAAAAAATGTAATCGTTGCCCAGCATTACTTTTAACCTATTGCAGTGAAAGGGTGCCTTAACACTGCTGCCTTTTATCAAAACATAGATTAAGTGACCAAAAACTGATGAGGGAAAACTAATTCACTGGCAGGAAAATAGCTGCATGTTTCAGTTTCAGTTTCAGTTTGTGTTTTTATTCTCCTGTGGGATGCTGATATTTAACACAAGTGTCAAATGTGTTGTTGGTTCTCTCAGGTTATTGGCTGATAGTTTGACTATGTTTTGACTTCACACACAGACTTGATGTTTCCATTACAGATATCTATAATGGGGCAGCTGGTGACCTAGTGACCCTGCGTGGCAGCCTACTGGTTCACTTGGTGAATGGGTTTAATTCAGAGAACAAATTTCACACTATTTACATTGTGTTCATACACACACACACACACACACACACACACACATATATATATATATATATATATATACGTTTTTGCCTCATTGAACTTCATGTACTTCATGCATTTAGTTACTGTAGCACTATGGTCTGAACTACTTTTCTTCATGGAATGTTAAAAACGTTCTGAACTTTTTGTTCCACCATCGTTTTCGAAATCTAATAACAAAAAACTGTGGTGTAATCACCCTTGAGGTTGTGCTATACTGTGGATGTTGGCGCATTTCCAACTGTGGCACCTCAGTGCCAATATCTCACTGTATAGCACTCCCTCTCCTGTATCATTGCATAGTTATTCTATACATACAGTGAATGTGCATCAAATACTTGTCCAAATGAGCTGGTTCCAGAACCAGAAACATATTTAATATCTTTTTTACATGGGATTTAATGTATGATCAGAGTGGATCATCAGTAGGAAATCTTTCAGCTTCAGACACAATCTTCTGTCTATTAAAAAAGCAAACACGCTGTCTTGGGGGATGTGCCAGTGGCACTTCCCGAGCTGTAGTAAAGGCCTTTATATCAGTGTCTTCCAGCGTGTGATTTGCATTCTCAGAGTTGGCCGATTTGGTTTTAAATTAGATTGGGGAAATAGGAGTGGCGATGCTGTCATTTAAGTACAGAAGCGCTGTGACCTGTCTCCGACTACAGGGACCTAATGCGATTTAATAAAGACTTACACTGAGGCTAGCGTCGTGATATTTCAAGCGGAGCTCCGATGTCAAAAGCAGCATGGCTTTTATGAACTTTTATGACCTTGTGCGTGGGGGCCTGACGGCTGGGGTATTGTTTTATGCGTCCTTGAGCTCCCCGCGCCATCTCCAAATCATTTCAGCCTGCACATTAAACATCACTCTTACGAGACAGCCACACATAGTTCCACTTTACCATTACTTCCCTTAACACACATAGCGCGGCAGGATCACACTTTATTATCCGCTCTCTCTGAAATTAACCATTATTCTCGCGGTAAGCATGCAATCAGGTCTTCCTCGAAAAGTCCTGTGCGGATAATTCCTTCTGCTGCTGCGAATAATTTAATACTGCAGAGAAGAACGCTGTATTGGGGGTTTTGTTGTTGTTTTTTTGTTTTTTAACTGCATGAAAGGAATCCTCCAGAATTTAATCTCCATTTACCTGTGGCATGAAGTCTGTTACCACTAATGTATACAAATCATACATTTTAAGGAAAACTGAAACATTTGGAACAGTTTATTCATTTTTATTTTTTTATTTTTTTATTATTTAGAGCAATAAACGTTGCACTTTTAATATGCCACATATAATCAAATGACATAATAATAAAAATAACAAAATAATAAATCTGTCTATACATTATCCAAACTTGTTTATCATACAGTGAAGATTTTAACTCTCTTCTGGTTCTCACACTGAGTTTTGCTCGTATTGTAAGTAGCTTTGGATCAAAGCGACTGACAAATGTGCTGTAGTTCTATGTAAGGTAATGATATTATTGTGACTCCCCTTAAGGTGCTGTACAGATTTCTACAGCTCTTTAGGTTGCTAGGTTCCTCCTAGTTACTTAGAACATGTATAATATTAGAATTATAGAAATGATTTCATTTTACATTTTGTCTGCAATTGACACGATCATGTTATTAAAAACCTTCATTCCATTCCGCATCTACATTATTTGAAAAAAAAAGAATAATTCAGTCTTGCTAGTTTTCCAGAGGAAGGAATTGATGGTAATTCATCACCAGGCTCTGTTCTGATCACTATAGATACCAGCAAGTCAAAGCAGTCTAATACTTTGAAGCATTCATGAAAAGGGTTTCACAAAATAAAGGTGTTTAGATAAATGTTTAGTGATTCAGCGGCTTTCCTTTGGCTTCTATTTGAAGTGGGTTGGGTGTTGACAGGTCTTCTCTTTATGGGGAAAAGGTTTCAAATGATTGTCTATTGTAAGTGATAGTAAAAATACAGAGGCAGCAAATGTAGATTAGGTCAAAAAATGCTGAGGTATTTCTTTAACATGAAAGAGCTATAAAGTTCCAATGACCCCTGACAGGTGGGGGTGAGAAGATTCAAGCTGTCAGGAGCTGAATAAAGCAGGTTAGAGAGGCAATGGGTTGGGAGGATGCAGATAATAAACTCCGGCTGGTGTCAGAGGTCCAGTTGGATGGCCAGGTGAAGCAGCCCTCCCCTTGCCCCAGGGGTTGATAGGCACTAACTCCAGCCTCCTTTGATCTGGCGGGTCACTATAAAAGTCCTCATTAAAGTGTGTTTTATTTGCCTCGAAGCTTCCCACCCGCCCACATCCCACTGCATTCGACTGTGCCGCTGAATTCAATTTGCATGATAGCGATTGCGCCTTTTCTGGTCCCTGGGTATCAATACGAGCCGCTCGTGGAGTGGCTTGTTACTCAGGGAGGTCCCGGAGACTGATGGCTTGCCGTCAACCCTTTGAACTCGGAGCACCATTTGGAGGATGAAAACAAGCGAGCGGCACCCCGAGACATAATATGTGGATTAAACTTTGTGTGAAATCCCGCGAAGACTGTTTGTAGCCACTCGTGGTGGTTTTATTTGGACCTGTAAATGGCAGTAAATTGCATGCATCCAGGAAAAAAAAAGAGATGAGATTGTGTCGGGGCCTCGGCGCTGTGAGATATGAGGCGAGGGCCTCCGGTTTAACGATGCTGAACCTTAACGCTTAAAGGCTGCCAGTTGGTGTCATTCGGGCTGGTGTCAAGGTGAAGCTTTCAAGTGCACTCTGGGAAATTGGCAGCGGAACGTAAGAAGAATGAAGCTGGAACAGCACCAGAATGATGTGGACGGAAAGAATTGAGCAAATTAATTCAACTCTGCGTTTTGGTCACATCAGGAAGTTTAGATGTTAAGAAAAGACCAGGAAATCACTTCTTTGCACTAGTTTAGAGGCATATTTACACAATCAAGGGCATCAAGTTCTCAAACTCACTGACCGCCAAAGCTAGAACAAAGGAAAGTGCATTAAACGGTTAGAAAGTAATAAGAATGTTAAGCATGCAGGGTTATGCAGGGATACTACAGCCACCAGAAACACTGTGTTTTTTCCACGAATGAACTCACTGGGCTGCAGTATTGACCTTCTACAGCAGGTACACCAGTACCTGAGATTTATCTGGCTTGATTTTGCATTATATTGTTTCAAATTAGAGTTGTTCATCATTTGAGTTGTTTCATAGAATGTTTCTCAAGGATACCAGACTAATTTAATCAATCTGCTCCCTGGGGATGTACTCATAATAGCGGTGCACGAGTGATACTTGCTTTATCTGTAGTTTATAATCACTTTCAGAAGTTATGATGGGACTCTAGAAGAGTAGCAGCCGCGATATCATGGTGGATACGTCTGTCTTGACTTCTGACTTATCCAGACTCACAGAACCTGCTTCTGTATCCACTTTCATAGAAAGCGTGCAGTAGAACCTCAAAACGCTTCTGCTATCGCAGATTTGAATTCCTCTCCTCTTAAAATCACTCGTACAAAGTGGTTACCACTAGAGCTCCTACAGCCCAAAACAATATTCCATTCCAGCGCATTCTTCTTTCTCACAGCTACTCATTAATTCAAGCTTTGCACTCAATGCATGAATACATGCCCAGTGCCTCGGAGGATGCAGCATATAGTCTAATTTAAATCTCACTCATCAATATGGAGAATTTATTACACTGTTTAATAAACTGTAACTTTACTTCCTGTAGATAAAACTCTCTTAAAGTATGGTTTATTTTGATGAAGTAGGTAAAATAAGGACATGGTGTTTAAGAGAACTACACTCACTTTATAGAAAACTTTTACTTTGCAATTAAAGACAATTAAAGACTATCATCCATCTGTTAACTTCAATCCGTTCATTAGTGGTCTGTTTCTGACCACAGTACCACTGTTGGCTGGATTTGTGAAGCTCCTAACCTAGTGACACTATAGTGGGTGTAATAAACCTAGAAACAGATACAATAGCATGGTCAACACTACTACCATGTCTGTGTAGCTGCTAAATATGTCCTGTGGTCAGAAACTGACCTATGTTAAAGAGCAGTTGGACATGATGGATATAAAAGGATATAAAGCCCTCCAGCATCCATCTGTTGAGTGACTGAGTTTCATTCAATACCTTTTGGATGAGTTAGAATAATGTTTGTAGTTTGTAGACCATCCAACCTCACTAATTACCTCACGAATCCCTTTCCTGCTATCAAATCCTCACAGCAATGTTCTAGTGTAAAGCCTTCTCAGAAGACTGGAAGTTGTACACCTTCATAGTGGGCCTACAGAGAAAGTGTTTGTAATAAAGTGGCCAGTGCTAATGTTCTGCCCTGCCACTGTTTATGTGTTTTCTGAGCATGAAGAATCTCGAAGTTCACTTGGTAGAGGATATGGTGACATGCAGGCAGGCTGTTTTGAAGGTGTATCGAACTGGATCCACCAAGGCTGCCTCAGCACCTGATTGTACTAATTAGCTTGCCTTATTTTATTAAGAGAGGGAAGGCTCATTAGTGAAACCATGTGAGTTAGAAGCGAAACCTGAAGCCATCGTGGCCCTTGTTGAACAGCAGGGCCTTGGGCCTTCAAACATTACATTAGAGTCGTACAGTTCCCCACTTAATTGGCAGCTTCTCTGGGACAGAGGAGTCCAAAAACATTGGTGCATTGGTAGAATCGCCAGCGGTCGGGGTATTTAGCTGGATGATTAGTCTCCCAGACTCCAAAGGGCTGGACCAAAGCTTGAGGCGTGCTTGCCGCCTCGTCTTTTATAAGCTAATTCTCTTGTTGGCATTTTCCCTCATTGGGGAATGTGTCTTCTTTTTAGCTGATGCTCGTCAGAAATAACTCTGACACGGAGTCTTCACTGCTCTTAATCATGCGGTGCAGATGAGATCCATAAAACAGCATCAGACGCTCGCACGCTCTCTCTGTGCACTTCAAACGCTGAACATTTGTTGATTTGTCATTTACCCGGGCCTTTTGTTAAAGCTCTGAGATTGTGGCGCGTTTGTTTTTCCCGGTCGCTCCTCCTTCAATCACACATGTGCGCAACCTTTAAGCAACCGCCGCTCGGGCTGCCTTTGTTTGCGGTCTCAAATCTAATATTGGCTTTTCAAAGATAGGCTGGAGATCCATGTGTGTTTGTGTGTGTGTGTGAAGCATGTGTGGCTGAAAAACCCTAATGAATAGCAGCATATGCTGGCAGTAAAAACGCCGCTCGCCGAGTGAAATATCTGCGGAGCTGTTCACTTTGTGTGTGTGTGTGTGTGTGTATGTGTGTTTTGCTCTGAAGGCTGACTCTAATTATCTGTTCCTCGATGATAATTGTTATTGTGTCTGGAAAAACGAGGGGATTAAAACTCAACACGGGGATTATAAGGGATGAGGCAATTATGGCTATTTCATTCCGAACTCAATATCCATCAAAATGAGGTCAGGGACGCAATTACTGTACCTTTTCTACCAGGCATCTGATTTAGACCCAAAATAAGGCTCATTCGGACCTGGCAAGAACAAACACGTTCTTTTCAGACCCGCTTTGTTTCTCATGTTGAATCCGAGCGGGTCAGAACTCTGATCCCGGCCTGCCGTGCTGGAACTTATCTTTCACGCCACGTTTTCTTCTGTTGTAAACTTTGAAAAAACTTAAAAATGACATAAGAATAAAAAGCAAAAAAAAAAAACAACAAAAAAGTGTGTGTCTTTGCTAGACATTTATGTCGGATAAGATAAGATAAGATAAGACAAGACAAGATAACCCTTTATTAGTCCCTCTGGAGGGAAATTTGCATTGTTACACCATCAAAGTGGACAGAAGAAGAGAAGAAAGTAGAAGCAGCAAAACCAATTGAATAAACATTTATAATTACAAAAGAAGAAAAAACTACACAATATATCTGTAAATATACAGTGGAGGAAATACGTATTTGACCCCTCGCTGATTTTGTAAGTTTGTCCAATGACAAAGAAATGAAGAGTCTCAGAACAGGATCATTTTAATGGTAGGTTTATTTTAACAGTGACAGATAGCACATCAAAAGGAAAATTGAAAAAATAACTTTAAATA
>JBBPDC010000039.1:24419042-24435393 GCA_037974485.1 Hemigrammopetersius urotaenia | reverse complement strand
GTGTAGGTGTATGATGGTGTGTGTGAAGGTGTGTAGGTGTATGATGGTGTGTGTGAAGGTGTGTAGGTGTATGATGGCGTGTGTGAAGGTGTGTAGGTGTATGATGGCGTGTGTGAAGGTGTGTAGATGTATGATGGTGTGTGTGAAGGTGTAAATGTACCATGATGATTCCTACTGAATGTATATAAGTCTAGAACAACAAAATGTCAGGCTGCACTAAATCGAAAAATCTAAACAGGCAGTGTACCAGTGTCCCACGTACCGGTGTTTCACCACCTTCATTTCACCACCATGATGTTTCGATGTTTCCTGTTGAAAAATACACAGTTTCATGCTGCATTTTAATTGGCTGGTCAGTAGATGAGGTTCATAGCAACACACACACTGTGAGATGTGGCATTGTCAGAAAATAATCACAGCCTGTCTTTAGTTGCAAGATTGTGCTGACCGTCTTTCAGCCTCTTTCACTGTATCATGTAGGACCACCTTAGAATTAGAAGTCTACGAGGAAATAGAAGTCTGAAAGCTGCTGAGATAGCTAAAGCATTATGGGTGGTTATATTTTTCCTAGAAAGTGAGATTTATTTTTTTATGTTGTCACAGAATATTACTAAAGGTCAAGTATTTGATCTGCAGGTAACACCAGGAATTATGTTCTTGCAATGCAGTTTATACGCCAAAAACGGAAGTTCTTTTAATCACGTCTAGCGTATTTTTCTATTACAGGAGAAAGATCGCTGCAGTTTCACTGCTAACTGCTGCGGGTAAAAATACCTTTTATAGCTCAGGTATGATTCCCAGCAAAGGTGTAAACTCCACCAGAGATGCCCACACTTTTTTTAATCCGACTGTCGCCTCACCTACTTTAGTGAGCTCGAGGTTACGGGGGACGTTTCTAAATAGGGTCGGTGTACTCTTGCTTCCCAGCTGCTGGAAGTTGTATTATAATATGTGGTGATTATAGTATTGTATTATAATATGAGAGGGCCATCTGGGGTAGACTACGACAGGGGACAATGTGGTTTGTGCAATTGTGTTTTGGTACTATACTCTTTTACTATTCTTATATTTGCCGGAGTATTATTGAAATCAAATACTTTCATTTGCAAAAGTGGTGTCTTATATTTTCATTGCAGTCTTCATAGTACTTTTTACAAGTCTCCTGTCCTTGAATGTTTTTATTAAAACATTCAACCAAGTACTTGGAAGATCGAAATGGAAATATAAGACATGACTTTTGAAAATCAAACCACGAACAGCTTTGCTGATATTACAGAAAGTGTTTTTAAACTTTCACTGAAATCCAGTATTATTTTAATATTACTCTTATAGTAGTAATACATTGACTAGCTTAAGAACAGTCTCTTATGCTTTTTTTTTTTTTTTTTTTAACACCCCTCACCACCTCCGCCCCTTCTAGCCACACCACCCCAGTTTCACAGTGGGGTCCTGTCTGAGACCACTAGTGAAAAGTGCACGCTTCTCTAATTTAATACATTTTTATTTCAAACGATTCCAGTGTAGCAAACTGATTGAAACGTAGAGTCTTTAAAATATTTACAGCTATTTTTTAAATTTAAAAAGTAACCTAGAAATTAAGCAAAAAAATCTTGAAGATTTCCAGTTGTATGGATTTGCTGGGTAACACTATTATGGTGACAACAATGAGGCGAGATTTGAAAGATGTCAGATTTGGAATGGGGAAAATCACTTTTTTCTTGCAAGAAATCTGTATTTCTTTCTGGCAATGAATAAGTATGTGTGATAAACAGTGTAATGGAACGATTTAACATGCGTCCAACCGAGCCTGCCTCGTCTTTTCTGATGTCCGTATTTACTGTTTCGGAAACCATATCTCCAGAGACGAGACGTGTCCAGGAGATGCCAAGAGTTGCCCGTTAGCAGAGCTGACATGTTTACTCAGCGAGCGGAGTCTGGAATGCCCAGAGGCCACTGGGTGCTGTCTGCTTGCATGCGCTCGGCTCTCCGGAGCTCCACTGTAGTCCTACCAGCTGCAGCCGACAGCCCAGGACTTCGCACCTCTTATTAGACTTGACTGGCAAGGGGCGGCAGACAAGCGACTGCTGATATCCCTCGCTCACGAAGGTGTGAATGAGATTTCAAAAAAGAGGTTCCTGTGTTAGAATGTGAGTGCAGGGTTGAACTTTAAAGCTAATTTTAACATCTAAGGGCTTGGTCTTTGCGGCTAGGCCTCATAATTCCTCGTTATGGCAGACGGGGCTACGTGAAAGAAAGCCTGTATGAATTTTTGAACGTTCTTCTACAATTTAGTTCCCGCCGCAGGTGTTAAATATGGATTATGGGCGGTGGATTATGGGTGGAGGATAATGAGCGTCCTGCTAGGAGCTCCTGCTCAGCTCTGCTGTAAAGAACACTAGAAGCCCCCCAACCACACACACACACACACATTCTCCCTCTGTCTCACACCCTGTCGCCACACGTGTTCCATTTGTGATCTGAATTAGTAATAACATACATTACTATTCTCCTGCTATTACTAAAGCCTCCTCTAATATTTGCCTTTGCCTTTTTGGCACTTTCATTTGATAGCGGAGACAGGCGGAATGTAAGTTGACGTGCGCATTCCCATCAAAGCCTTGCCTTGGCTTTTAAGTGCGTCTCGCTGACGGTCGCCGGCTCCTTGCTAATGGCCGGATGTGTGGATGAACATGTCTGTTTAATGAATATCTGATGCATTGTTTGATCGGCGCTCTTTTTGATAGCGTGCGGATTTCACAGGCCCGCTCCCAGATTAAAGGCGATGCGAGGATTAGTAACATGCCCACAGTTAGTAGTATTCCAGGCTGCCCGTGAAATTGGAAGATATCATGTTTTCTTGGGGAGGCGGGGGGCTCACACAGCTTTATTTTTTGAGGGCTACGTTTGTCATATCAATGCTGAATTCCATCACAAAGATCTCTCAAGATCCGCCAAACGCTCCGAGCAGCCACCAGCCATAAAACACACTGGGCCATGCATGTCTACAAGCGTCCCCTAGCACACACACACACAAATGTTTGTGCACACTCTTTAGCAGCACATCGTGTGTTTCAGACAGCAGGCTGAGCTTTATTAGGGTCTGGCTCATCTCCAGCACTCTAAATGGAAAGATCCAGGCAAAACAGAAGTGACTGAACATTGAGGTGTCTCAGCACTGAATGATAATTAGCTGAGGCATGAACACACTAGATACTGTGTTTTATACACACACACACACACACACACATTCACATACCCTACCGTCTAACTAGTGTAATAGTGATTTGGAATCACTTGAGTTAGATCCTGTTAGCCATTTAGCAAAACTTCCTCGGTCTGGCTTTTTTCATATGAAGCATATTCATTCTGTCACTTTATTCCTTGTCTCTTTCTCACTGTCTGGCTCTCTCCTTCCCCCTTTCTTTCAGTTTCTCTTTGTCTCCCTCTCTTTCTCTTTTTGCTTTCTCTTTGTCTCTCTTTGCTTCTCTCTCTCTCTCTCTCTCTCTCTCTCCCTCACTTTGCCTCTCCTTTCGGTCTCTCTCTTTGCCTCTCTCTCTCTCTCTCTCTGCCTCCCCTTTCTTTCTTTCTGTCTCTCTCTCTCTTTGCCTTTCTCTTTCCGTACATCTCTTTCTTCATTCCCCTTTGCCCCCCCTCTCTCACTCTCTCTCTTTCTGTGCCTCTTTTGCATCTCTCTCATTTTGCCTTTCTTTCTCTCTCTCTCTTTCTCTCTCTCTCCCTCTCTCTCTCTCACACTGGCCATCGCTCTGCATAAACCATTTCTGGGTGTCTTCCACACCCTGCTTTCATGTGCTCCTCTGCAAAAGCTCGTCTGGGCTCGGCAAGAAAAGGCAGAGGCTCACTTCCTGTCCCCGGCCCTGTTTAATTATAGAATAACCAGGCATGAAATATGAAGATCATTCAACAGAAAACCTTATACAGGCCTAATATATTACTGCCCAACATGATAGACTCCTTATGGACAACTTTATTATGGAGAGATCATACATATTTCTTCCTCAGCTCCCTTTGCTTCCGCTGTTCATTCGATCAGCACTATTAAAAAAAAAAAATCCATAATGATTAAAGAGGGCTGTGTGATGCGGAACTCTTGCTGCCATTAGGTGCTGTCGGAATGGTTGCGAATGTGAGATCCCGGCCTACAAGTTGCACATGGACGTCCCTTCAAGTTGCAACAGAAAGTATTTCTGACTTTCTGACTTTTTACTAGCCTTCATGGTGTTGAACCGCCACCTCTTCAGATTCTCTTCATTCAGCTCACAGTGTTTTGCTGGTGAACCACTGAGGATGTGTTTAGAAGATAATAGACTCTTATTATGAATACACAATTACGAATTCTCGATTCTGAACAGGACGTCTAATGAGCATTTGAATGTGCAGAAGACATATTTCTATTATAAAGCCATGATTTTCTTCTAACTACATTAAAGTGCCCATACCCCCAACCAGCTTGTTTGCATGCTTGTATGCATCCAAAACAATAATTTTACATGACATACATTTTCCAGCCTCTCTTCATACAGGGCCTTATCTAAAATTTGAGCTATGGTTGCAGACAGACCGGCATGAGGTCTCTTCAACATCTCCTTTACTGTGAAGTCATCCCATAGCGGCAAAGAGCCAGAGTCAATGTCAGAGATGACAGGGAAAGCTTGGCTTTCAGATGAATGGGTAGAGTTAATAACTCTCAGCCAACTTAAGAGATCAGTTATAAAACAAAATAAGATCAAGGTCTGTGGTAATCAAGGTTGGGATGAAAGAAATACAGCAATGAGGGTCTGTGTCCAGTCCATGTCACATTTTACGTAAGCAATATTACATAAAATAAACATATTTTAAGAGAATAACAGTTTAATAACAGTTACCAACTAAATAGAAAGCATACATGTTTAAGAGAAAGACCATTAGTGCTCATTTAGAATCAACATGAATTAGGTCTCAAATGGCTGTTATGCGATGAGCGAAGTTCCTGCTAAAGCCTGAGTAGTCAGATTAATGAATGTGCCGATAAGTGACTGTTACTGAGCTCTTTTGAGGGATGAATAGTCTCCACAGTAGTCAATAACTGAGCACTGCAGAGGTGTCCATCTTACTAGCTTCTACATGTTTCAAGATGCGTTATTTTAACACGTTTGTTAATTCAGTGACTACACATTTTCTTGCACAATCGGTTAACGTGTTTGGCTGTTAACTGGAAGGTTATGGCGAAGATGGCGCCGTTAGCAGAAGCTTCGATAACGCATTAGGTAACGTCTCAGTCTCATAATCAGATGGTCATCAGATGGTGCTTAGGGCGTTGCCTCTGCAATCGGAATGTTGTGGGTTAGAATCCCATCACTGCTAGTGTCATCACTGAGGTACACTTGTACCATTCCCACACACTGCTCCCTGGGCGCCGCTCATTGATGAATAGGCTAAATGCAGAGAAAGAAGTTTACACTGTGTGCTGTGCTGTGGTGTGTTCACGCATGACTATAACGGTCCACTTCACATCTTGCTTGAATACATTAAGATTACAGTGGTGGGTCTAGGGCAGGCCTTGGCTGGAACTTGATTGGCCACCACCCTTATTCACTGGTTTTAAAGTGACCTGACACTGATAAATTGACCATATTGACCATTGTGACAATAGCGGGCCATATACCAGTTCATCCAGTTTGCTGTTTAAAACTCATCCATTCTATAGGATAATGTTGAACAACCAACATTTTTGGATTAAAAGTAAATTTTTAAAGCTTTTCAAAAGATGATCTTAAAAGAAGGTAATGATGACCGGTTTACCTGTTTTGCAATTTTGCACAAATATTTTAGTTGTTAGATATGATTATTTGAAGGATAATGAGTAATGGTAAGCCTGTAAAAAATGTATATTACAAGATGTTTCTATTGGAAGTCACAAATTACAGTAATAAATAATAATATATATAATAATAATATATAATAATATAATGCCAAAACTGTTGTACATTAAATGATGGTATGATGATATTTTTCTTATATCGCCCATATTCTTTGATGAAAGACTGAGATGCTTCCAGTAACAAAATAATCCTTCAGATATTGAAGCCTGTTTTGCCTGTGATTTCAGTATTGTAAAGGTCAGTGTTGTGATACTGCTAAGTAAACAATACATTGTGTTGCTGTACTAAGAGAGGAAGTGGCTCGAACAGCACTACTGTCTGAAAGTCTCTGTTCCAGTTGCTGTGATGTTCATGGAGGAGGCGCAGGCAGAAGCTGAGGGAAAAGCAGGAGCTTGAGAGCAAACGAGGCTTCAGAAGAGATGCAGTGCAGAGAATTCAAATCAATGTGCTCCTGTTTTGATTGAATGACAACTTTGATGCTCCCGGAGGGGACAGGCAGAAACCATTAGAAGCATTTTGTCACACTTCATCTCCATGGCAGCACATCATACCACTTGGCACAGGGAGTGTTGTTCGCAATAGTTCACTGATCGCAGGAGTTTGAGAGGAAAATAAAGTTTCCCAATAGATACTGGATTAGAAAAGGTGCTTCCATGTTTGTCTTGATCATGTGTTGGAGCAGAAATACTGTTTTTGTCATTTTATGGCTATAGAAATTAGTCCTCAAAGTTTTTCACTAATATTATCATAACATTAACAATTTGATAAGAATTACGGGTGAAAAAACTCCACCACGTCCAACATGTCATTTACTTATCATCTGATTTAGGTTGTGCCATTAGTACTCCTACAGCAATTACAGTATAGGCTTGTGGCATATTTTGATGTTTTTTAAACGCATTGTTTTATTTATGACTATATTTTGCAAAATGTTTGCAAAACCGACCAAGCTAATCACCTTTATAGCTTCATGTGTTTGTTTAGCTAGGCAGTTTGGTAGTTTTTTTTTTTTTATTAGTACTGCTATGGCAATGATAGTCTCTTTTTGAAGACATTATTTTATTTAAGACATTATTTTGTAGAGCATTAGTAGAAAATTAGCAAGCTAGTCAGTTATTTAGTTCATGTGTTTTTAGCTGGTTAATCTGTGTCGTACTGCAACAGCAATGATAGTCTGTTGATGTAGTTTGAGCTTTTTAACACATTGCTGGATTTAAGACCTTATTGTGTTGAGCAGTAGTAGACAACTACCCAGCTAGCTAACTATTTAGCTTCATGTGTTTAAAACAAAAAATCATACTTTACATTCATTTTGTCATTATCTGTAACCACTTATTCCACACGTGGTACTTTGCAGTACTTTGGTGAGCAAAACACTTTATTATTAATGATGAAGAACATATTCCAGTCCATTTCATCTGTAGTATTCAGGGTAGCAGCAGAGGTAACCATGTTAGTGATCTCAGCCAACAGAAGTACATCTTTGATGCCAGCTGGACCACTCTAGCAAGGGGCACCACCATGGCTATCACAACCATGATGCCAAATCACTGATATAATAAAATATTCACTGACTTCTAAGCTGCACCTGTCTGATTTTAACCTTAGCCTCAATCTGGGCAGATGGAAAACGCACGCACACACACACACAAACATACGTACATACTAACAAAAGCATGGTTCCTCCCCTGGTTCACACCTGCTTCATTTTTGAGAAACAAAAGAAGACTTCCATTAAAATGGCATTTAAATACCAACCCAATGCATTCATGTTGCATTAATGAGCCTGACTACCGCCAAACGTTCTCCTCCCACTGTCATTTTTTACTCTAATTTTTAAAATTTGATTTAAAGCAACCAAACAAACATTGGAAAATAAACCAAAGAAATGATGCCAGAAACAAATGAATGCAACAATTAAGCAAATAGGTTCTCAAATGCTGATTTTTAAAGAGCTCCCAGTGGTTTATGCCAAGGCTGGTCATACGGAAAGAACCCGACCAATATTATCATCCATGTAATTATACCAGAGCGGTTTTAATGAATATTCTTTTGTCATCTTGATATTGTAACACCAGTAACTGGAATTATTGCCTATGACCCTACGTGGGCTGATGAATATTGATACAATCGGTCCGACTCGAACGAAAACCTTCAAATGAAGGGATGTCATGGAGGGCACCATGAATAAAACATGCTCTTGTCTCTAGGGTGGGTTCAGTAATATCAACAATTATTAATGATGACCCCTGTGTCTCTGCTGAAAGTACACATTCATTATCGCACTTCCAGACTCAATCGCATCGGAACCGGTCTGAGTGAGAGTCCGCTTTTATTAATAGTGCTCATCACACAGAGTTATGTCGACACACAGTCCTGCTTTAAAGAGCCCATAGTTTTTCATTCCACTCAATAAGTAAGCTGGGCTGAAATGTGCTGGACCAACTGTTATTCTGAAATTTAGATTATATGAACAGTATGGAACAGGGAAATAAATGGTATTTGTTGAAACTTACACAGGTTATCAAACTTTTATTTTTAAAAAAATTGAAAATTCAGATACTTCTTCTCATTAGAAGCTCAATGGTTCCCATTGGTGACCCCTGGGGCACGCCACAAATGCACAGTTTAGTGTTTTCCGGCTCCAGCACACCTCATTCAACTCATTAAGGGGTTGATAATTCATCAGTGGGTGGAAGCAAGTGTGTGAGAGCTTTGGAAAACTCTGTGCAGTTGTGGGGTTCCCCTAGGAATGTGGGCTGGGAACCATTACAGCATTTCTTGCCGTTGCCCACTCGCTGCAGGTGATGGACTAGGGCTGTCGAGCAGAATCCCGAAGCTGACTGTCGAGTGTCCGTCTGCATTCAGCCTGGGCGTGCGGAGCGCTCCTGCTTTAATTGGAGGGGATCCTTTGATGGTGGAGTGTGTGCAGTAGTTCTGGGGGGAGGAGGGCTTCCCAAGCTCCCTCTGCTGCTGCGGCTGCTGCAGTCCATTTGCATCTTCTTTTTCATGCTGCCAAAACCAACTTGCACCTCACCTCCTAAACGGGGGCTTAATGAGAAGCAGGCCAGCCTAAACTCGCGCTGAGGTTTCAAGATCCAACACTCCCCCCCTGGCCACTGGAAGGGCTAGCTTGAGTAGATTAAACACATGCTCTCTTTTCCTCTTGCCCCTTCCACCACATCAGAGATCCACCCCAGCTGATTTAAATCAGAATGAAATGGGGAAAAAAGAGGCCTTTTTATGTAGCGGATCAACAAGCACCACCCACCCAAATCCCCCTTTTTTTGCAGTGATTTTGAACATGTGTTTGGTAATTAAGTGCGATGCCGAAGGAGCCTTTTCATCTGCTTCCCCACTTGTGCGGATCACTGCCACGGCGATTTGTCATTACCGCAGATGAAAGTCATCAGGTTGGCAATCATAACCTGCGATCCCATGCCAATAGAGCACAACATGTGGACGCAAACACACACTCACACACACACAATCAAGCTGTACACACATGTGCACGAACAGACAGCATGGTGTATACACATCCACATTCATCCTGTACATCACGCACACACAAGAAAAAGCCCTTGCACAAACACATGTGCACATTTACACACAGTGGCAGTGCCAAGGGCGTCCTGCAGCCACGTCTGGAACATGTTTTCCCCCACTGCACCCCCAGAAATGTAAATATCATATGTACACATTGTACATACCCACTACTGATCAAAATTAAACATAACTTTAAATGAAAAAAGAGACAAGATGAGTGTTTTGCCAGACCACTAGGGGACAGTAGTCGGCTGCTGGATTAATGATGTCCTTTGTGTTAATTGGCACAGACTTAATTGTTAATGAACCCTTTATGATTAAGTACAGCAAAAAAGAAAAATGATTATACACTGTAAAATGATTCATTTAAAAAGTTTAAATTAGCTTTAAAAACGTATCCACAATGAATGTGCGTGATCGGAATGGAAATGGATAAAAATGTTAATTAGCTATTCATCAGGCTTTTAAGCGGCAGTTTCCCTTTGGAAAATAGAAGAATGCATTTGAAAATCATTGAAAATGTATTGGTTACATGTTTTCCTGGTTTTCAGAAGTCAGCTGCAGCAAAATGAAGCAGTTCACACTCACTGGTGTCATGAATGGACAGAAACCACAGTTTAAAAATCTGACAGTCTGAAATGTGTGACAGCAGTGTTGAAATGTTTGATTCTGTGTGTTGAAAAATCTAGTGTATTTGTCTATAATGAAAAGATCATGAATTACAAGTTACAGAGGAAACCATTCAGTTTAGACATTGTGGGATTGTGGGTGTGGCTTGTCATAATGTTGGTCATAATGTTGGATGAGTGCTAAATTAATTGAATCTGTAAAATTAATAACACACTATTCCATTGTATCCTGTACAACAGCAATATATAGCCTGAATGTCTGTTACAAGCAGTTGTACTATCATTAGCCTGGAGCTAAACGGGTGCTAAAAGAACAACGAAAGTCCTGGAACTTGAATGAATAAAAGCTTCTTATGAAACAAATTTGAATGTTTCTGCATTAAACATCATCATTGTGAGAGTCACAATGACGTATTTAACACTCATAAAAAGTGTAGTATGTGTAGTATTTGGCGATCAGTGTGTCTCAGTCAATGCGATTTTAGGACCAGACATATCAACAGATCCATCTACTGAGAGCAGGCTGTGCAAAAACAAAGCCCACATCCATGGCTGGTAGCTTTGCTCTATCTGGGTAGGTAGGGTGGCCCAGTGTTTTGTCACGTGATGTAGCCAGCATGTTCTCCTCCAAGTGTGTTGAGCTGTCCAGTGACAAGTGCTTTACTTTCAAAAATTCAAAAAGATTCTGTGGTGCTTCACATGACTTGGAGGAAGCCATGGCTAAACTGGTGAAAAATTGCGAAAAATTCCAAGAACAAATTTAGGGAAGCTTGCAATACATCACAGCACATTTGATGGAGTAAGTATATCCATAGGTTGGGTAAATCAGCCCACCTTAGCAATTTTTCTGTATTTTTATGACCTGTGAGCGGTGCAGTTGTTTGTAAGGCCACATGAGTCCGAAACAATCAGCTTCTAGTCATTTTTACAGAATACACACAGTTGCAGGCATGTTGTACATGCACAAACCCACACATATTGTTCCAACATCAATGCATACTATAAATACTCACACACACACACACACTCACACATGACACTTACATTCATTAAAACCATGCATTACTTATCCGGACACACGTGCCTCACATACTCTACGCCCACAATCGCACACAAACACATGGCTATAAATGAACACACAGCTCTATTGAGATATAATTGAAGCTGGGTATTCTGCGTCTGGCTGCTCTTTTTGATGGAGTCTGGCAGACTCTTGAGCAGGAGGATATGAGATGACACCTCTGAATCTAATGACAGCCAATAAGAAAAGGATTCCTCCACAATGCAGACGGAATGAGGCTCGCGGTTCCCCAGTCTGGGGCCTGCGCCACAATACAATATAATACCATTTGCATTTTTATAGCGCTCTTAAGGTGTTGATTCAGGTGAAATATCACAATGAGGAGTGGATCTATCACCTCGAGACCATATTCGAAAGGCACAGGCAAATCAATTCCATATGTAAAAAGCTAGCAGGTGCAAATGACTGACTTATCTCCAATATTCAGGCATTTGCATTGTTATATATATATATATATACATGCTGGATCTAAGGCCTGTGTGCGATTGGAGAAAGACACTTTTGGAAAGCGACTGAAAATGATATTGTAAAGTGCCAAGCTCACCTGAGGTAAAAAACAAAAAAACAAACAAACAAACAAAAAAAACCCCAGCCCATCCTCATCTCGTCCCAGATCTGTCGTTTGCCGTTAAATGTCACAAACAAAAGACGTCGACACGAATGCAGCTACCAGAATGCCAAGCTAGATTTTTATCACCTCGCTACAGTGACCAAAGAATAGTTTACAAGGAGCTGCAGGACTGATGAAAGTGTGTGTGTGTGTGTGTGTCACTTGGGGGCAGGCAAAAAGTTGCAAACTGGTAGGTGAGGTGGGTGGGTAGGGGCTGTATGGTGGAGAACATTGAAAAAAATTGACGGGGGCAGGTGGTGTAGGTGTATGAATGAAAACATTTTGTCAGCCAGGCAATGGGTGTTTGTGGTGTATTAATGAAAAAAAAACTGTTGAGAGGGGAGGGATGGGTCAGGAGTGTGGGGTGCCCTGATAAGAGTAGCAATCAAGGGCCAATTTCCCAAAGCGGGGGTCCAAGAAACTGCCTGGGCTGATTCTTTTTGCTGTAATTTTTAGGTTACTGGTCTCAAACCTTTTAAACACAGACTTTGTCCATCTTGGACTAAACTAACCCATCAGTGCTCCGCCCACAAGCTATGGCCATAACTTGTTTCAGAAGAGATTCCAGTCGCTTCTAAAGATCTTGTGACCTCAAAATACTTGCCTTTGCATTTTTTTTATATTTACATTATTTGCCATTAACAATTCCACTAAACTGGAATAGTCAATCTATCTAGACATGTTTGGAGTCCAATTTTTGCTTGTTTAGTTTAAATCTGTTTAGTTTAAACATTTAGAATTTGCCCAGAAATTCTCTTCATTTCATTCATTCATGGAGGTGGTACAGACTTTGGGTGTGGGGTAGGACACTGTGTGACTGTGTTCTATTAAAAATGAACAAAATCCCCCATGTAAGATTAACTCCACTCTAAATTACATTAAAGCAGATTTTTGTTAACATTCTATCCAATCTTCACAAGTCTCCCAAAGTTTGATACAAGTAATTACACCATCACTGAAACTGACATCCCATCTCAGTCTTACACCTTGCATAATACAATCTGGGCCTGGAAAAAAAGCAGCTTTGTATTTGTGTGGGCCAAGCGGTGGCTGGCATTCACACATGCGATGGCGTATGAAACAGAAGCTTTTTTTTCCTGAATAAGCTTGTTCAGGCACTTTATTTTCATCTGTATTGTTACTGTATTGTTCACAAAAGGATGCAATGCATTATATGAATTTCAGTTTTAGCTAAAAGATGAGCCAAGTCCTCTGCTGTAGGCTAATGGTAATTGGACAGTGCATTAAAAGTACATTTGTGGAATCCTGGGACGCTCAGCTGAACTATACAATGTGACGAGACTTATTTTTTGCTCCACGGCTCAAAGATGACCTCGGGTCGCAGTCTCGAACAGAGCGCATGGCTGCGTTCCGGCCGAGTGCTAATAATGCTAATGCAACAAACCTCTCGAAATAGCTTAGCTACTCTTCTACGGCATGATGAAGGATGAGGGGGCATTTTGCAAGATTGTTTGAATGCTACAGTGTATTCCAAACGAAGCTGGGAATCACATCATTCCCAACTGCTTTCACTCAACTCATTGCAGAGCTTTATATGTGTCAAATGCAAATGCATCCATACCGCACAACATCAAACATGCTGTATCCATTTCGAAAGATGGGATAAAGTGATTAGAGGCGAATGGTGTGTTTACTGAAGTTTCATTGCGTGACTTTTTCAGTGTTAAAGTAGCTGTAAAGGCTAACATATGTATATTTATGTTGCAATGTGGGGAGCGTATCTCATTACAGAACCGACATCTGCTCCTCATATGTGCCCACATTGGCAGATGTAGCAAGGTATAGTTTGTATGTTTTCTCGAAAGATAAACGAGGAAACTGCTTTAGCTTCAAATGCTGTTTTTCCTCCTCATATGGTCCAGTCGTGTCATTCATTTCGGCAGCACTCAGTTCTTTAACAAGAGGCATGTTCAATGGCTTGATTGAGTAGATGTAGCTAATTAAGAGAGGAGCCACCATCTGTAACGTAGCCGGGCCGTGCGGATTTCAGTCACACTTTCTGAATCCCAATGAACGAATTAAGCCAGAATCAGAGGGAGACGCTTCAGCAACATTGCAATGAGCCGATCGCTCAAGAGATACAGGCCCTAATATGTGCCTCAGTCATTGCGATTTTGCCGCTAAAGTTTGTTTTAGCTAAAAATTCGCTCATTAAATGTGACCATGACGAAAGTAATGGATATGGGCTGGCAGGCAGGAATGCACGCCGTTCCTAATCAGCAGCCATTCGGGCCGGGCATGAGGGAGAGGAGGAGTATGGAGGACGTTCCTGCAGGATGCAGGAAAGGAGACAGATGAACGGTAAATTAGCTGTGTGTAAAACAGGCGGCGTCCGTAATCTCGCTGCATAATTGGCCTCGCCGCTTTTTCGCCCACGACAGATGACAGGGTTGTAATGGCTGTCTTCATTTGTCTTGCTTTATTACGGCATAAGCGCTGGCAGCACTGACCTGGCCGCACTCCTGGACAGCCGATGGCTCATGCCATCTCTTCCGGCACTTTTTCACCGGTGGGTTCTTTGCGACTGACGAGGCTCAGGGTCAACGAGCCTCATTTGGATTAGCAGTTTAGCAAGAATGTACTCATTTCCCCCTGACCTTAGACCAGCTAAAACACGCCTGATGTGTAATGTTTGTCTCTTTGGATTTGCAATGGAGGTACTAGGCTGTGATGGGGCCCTGTACTTCACCTATTATCTTCTGTAAATTTCCATTATTTGTTATTTGCATTCATCATGTAACTGTTGTGCAAAACTAAAGAAACTGACCGTGTATGGTAATAAGGTTATTTGTGTCATATTCAGAAGTAAAGAGAGACACGTTAACCGCTTTAAAAATAACTCGCAGTGATGAATCATCTCACTATCATTGTTATTGTCTGTGTCCCCAAATCAGCTTTGCATCTCGTAAGAGAACACAGTAGGTATTTAGAGCATGGCAACAATTCATGCTGCATGATTTACTAAGAGAGATGGACTCATGATTTTGAGAGAGAGAGAGAGAGAGAGAGAGATCTACTGGAAATGTATTGCTGTTGCTGATTTGTTGTCCTGCTTACACTCTAAATAGCTGTTTTCTGTGTAGATATTTAAGCCCATTTCAATACTTTTCAACACCACTCAGAAATGTGTTAAGTGACCACTCAGAATAACGGCAATAGAGGACAGCGAGGAATGGATTGTAAAAAGGGAACACATTGAAGTCAGGCTCTTTGAGCTAATCAGCTAGCCATGCAGACTTTGAGAACACATTCTTAGCTTCCCTTTGCTGTTTCTTAGTCAGGGGTCAGGAATTTCCCGTAACGAGCTGTAGCCAAACACAACAAATATACAGTTGCTCTAACAAAGATTACTGAGAGCGAAAGATAGCGAGCAAACCTTATCTTCTTTGTGGTAGAGCCTGTATTAGCCTTTCTCTCTCTCTCTCTCTCTCTCTCTCTCTCTCTCTCTCTCTCTCTCTCTCTCTCTCTCTCTCTCTCTCTCTCTCTACCTCTTTCATTTACTCTCTCTAATTTACTCCCTCTCTCTCTTTCTCGCTCTTTCATTTACTCTCTCTCATTTACCCTCTCTCTTTCATTTACTGTCTCTCATTTACTCTCTCTCTCTTTTTTTTCCCTTTTGTGTTTCTGACCTGTCAACCTCTTGTCCTCACTCTCGCTTTCATTTCTTTATTCTCCTGCTCAGGACTGCCTGCACTCCATTAAGTTGTGCTTTGTCTGAGAGTGGGTGGGGGGGGGGGGGGTACTGGTGGACTCATGAAAAGGCATACTAGCAAAGGACAGCATACAGGTGAGGCAGTCAAGAGTGAGAATGTGAGAATGATGTGAACACACGTGCACACACACACACACACACACACACACACACACACACATATGCACAGAGCAACCAGCATGCGCATGTACACACGATCCTACTTGATAAGAAACCAATTAAATTCAGAGGTTCCAAGATATTATAATCACACATAAAATTGAAGATATATGTGGGTTTTTTTCACATACATATTGATGTTTTTGCTCATCCACCACACACACACACACATAGAGAGAGGTAATAAATCTGATAGGGTGCATCCAAACGACTTTGCTGGTGGAGTAATAAAGCAGCACGCCATAATGCTCTGCATAATCACTCACAAAATTATGCATACAATAAAGAGCGTACATAAGACTGTGGATGTCTTCAACCAAACAACACTTTTTCACACTGATATTAGACCCTGGAGTATCCCCGGAACTGACGACCAATAGACATTCGCTCCTGACTAATTAGACTGAGCTGTCATAAAGCAGCGCAGTCACAGTGGAATTCTTTTCGAGCGGACTGAGTTTTTATGCGGGTGGTAAAGTGTGCTTCGTTGGTAAGATTTGCATTAGATGCATTTCAGATGCAGTGGATGTCGGGCTGAAGCACAGCAAGCTGTCGAATCATTGATTGTCCAAGCATGGTTACATTTAAAAGGAGTGCAGTGTACAGTACAGTAATACACAAAAGTAATAATAATAATAATTTTATTTGTGGGTGCCTTTCTAATACCCAAGGTCACCTTACAGAGCATAGGCAAGACAATAAGCATAGACAATA
>JBBPDC010000039.1:24395741-24418942 GCA_037974485.1 Hemigrammopetersius urotaenia | reverse complement strand
TGTGTGTGTGTGTGTGTGTGTGTGTGTGTGTGTGTGTGTGTGTGTGTGTGTGTGTGTGTGTGTGTGTGTGTGAAGAATCCTATCAGTTTGCAGTGCCCGAGTCTCTGCCTGTGGCATCAGTGGTGGCCAAGATAAAAGCCCTGGACTTGGACGTGGGAGTCAATGCAGAGATGGAGTACAGAATTATAGAAGGAGACGGCCTCGGGGTGTTCAGGGTCGAGCCAGACGCAAATACACAGGAAGGACTCATAACTTTGCAGAAGGTGGGCAACAGAATGGCCGGCGGAGGGGTTCTTACAGTCCGGCCCCATTCAATCTGATCACAGCCGGGTCTGACTGAATGTAAAAGCTAACACTACTCCAGCATTTTTCACCCTAATCGCCACCTGCCACATCTGTATCATACAGTCGCATCCCAACAACAATCATTTACATTTCCTTGCAGCTATTCACTAAAAACACATTTTTAATAGAAGCCAACCGGCAACTGTTGGATACTGAGAATAAATCTTTGAAATATGAGGCTATTAATAGATTCAAAAGAGCAACTCTTCCACTCTGTGTTAGAATGAGATAGACGTTGGAGTTAACCTTCTAACAATGGAAACAGGGGCATGACTGAGGACCACCAACTTTGGGGGCTGAGGCAATCATCTATAGCTCAAGTGCACAAAGGGGGTAATCCATCTTGGATAGAATTGCACTCCTCCCTGCTAAGAAGGGGCTTTTAAAATTAGCTGTTCGTCTTGAAAGCTATCTGGTAAATGCTGTTTAGCATAGCTAGCTAACTCTCCTTAGTGCAAAGCAATATACAACATTTTTACTATTTTTCTGCAGCATTTTTCTTAACAACTGTTGCCATTTGCCAGGGCATTAACTCTAAATAGTTTTGTCTCAGATAGGCGCACACTGTGGCATAGATATAATGATCAGTGTCAATCAGCTACCACTGTTTCTTCAAATACACTTACTATATGATTATTGTATGCTAATTATACCAACTATACCAAATATCATGCAATATATAACTAGCTTAATCACAAAAACTGTACGTGCGGAAGAAAACTAAACACAGATTTAAAATCAGAATGGGAAACACTACCACACCCACATAAACTCTACATCTGGTGCCTTGCCTTCTTCCCACATTGTATCCTGGTGCCATCCCTTCCCAAGTGTTGCACATATGATATGACATGAAAATGATTCATCAGACCAGGCCACCTGCCTCCACTGTGTTTTTGAGCAGCTCTGATGCTCATCTGCCCATTGTAGGGACTTTCACCACTGCACAGGGGTCAGCATGGGTCCTCTGACTGGTCTGCATCTATGCAACCCCACATATAGCTGTATGTATTGTGCGTTCTGACACCTTTCTATCATGACCAGCAAGATCTTTTTCAGCAAACTGTACCACAGTAGCATTTCTGTGGGAATGGGCCAGACAAGCTAGCTGTCAATATCCATGCGCATCAATGAGTCCTGGATTCCCACAATCCTTTCTTGAACATTTTTTTGCAGTACTAACTACTGAATAGCAGGAACACCCTACAAGACCTCCTGATTTGAAGATAATCTGCTCCAGTTATCACAATTTAGCCATTTTCCTGTTTCCAACATGAACTGTCTGTTCACTTGCTGCCTAATTAATCCCATCCCTTGACACGTGCCTTTGTAATGAGATAATCTGTTTTATCCACTACACCTGTCAGGGGTTTTAGTGTTATGGCGGATCTGTGTATTTACATTCTTAAGGAAAGTAAGATAATAAACCTTTCAAATACGTCAAGTATGTGCCCATTATTGTAATTGCCCACAGCCCTTGCTTAAGGCATGGCTGTTGTTTTCTGTTGTGCTCTAAATTCTCTGACTACACGACCATACTGCTGATGTGTTGTGGCCACGGGTGCAGAGTGATGGCTGCACTAATGGCAGAATTAGAGATGGGTGTGGGATCACATCTGTAGATAATGTCTGAAGGTTAATCCGTGGCTACGGATGCAGCTGCTGCTGAATATTCCCTGGGATCAGCAGCTCCCAAATTAAGTCCGCCAGTCACCAACTCCACGATAAAGCATTTTTAAAACAAAAACAAAAAAATAAATAAATAAAATCACCAGTGAAATGTGTACGACTGCTGCAGGTGCTTCAGTTTCATCTTAAAGGAAAGTTCTGTGCTGAAAGTTGTCGATGGGGAATGTTTTTCATTTTGCTGCATATTACAGTGGACAGGTATGATGAATGAGCATTTGAGAAACTATTCCAGAAGACATTTTTGGCATCATGTATCTTTGTCTCAAAATCAATATTCAGCTTTGACTCTACGGTGTCGTCCCGTTCGCTAGTTTTAGAAGAACCAGCAGCTCAGGGCATCATTATACTTGTACTTTCATTGGCTGAGTCAATTTTCAAAGTGGGATTTTGATTTAGTTTCTTCTGTTGGTTTGGTCATGGTCATGAATCTTTTCCTTCACTTTCTCAACAGTTATTAAACATATAGTTCAGCCAGGAATCACATTTACAGCTTTTCGCCAATATTATAAATATAGTCAATAGTAAGGCTGTGAAAAATGATTGAGTCGCTGCATAATTGGTTTAATAATTGATTATTCATTAGTGTGGGATAATCAATTTTTCAGCCAAAATGTGGTCTGTAAATGTAAAGAACTGTAACAAATGGCTGTTTTTATGTAAATAAAAGAAACTGTATTACCATATTTGTACTGTACTTCAATTACTGTAATTCAATGCCTTCAATTTCAGGATTATTAACCTGCGCTAGTTGTGTGTTTTAGAAACGTAAAGGCAAACGGACAACAGAAATATCTGTCACCGTATTTTCTAATGTAGACAAAACAGTAATTTTTAATATTTTAGAAAGCTAAAATAGTCACTTTATATATTGTACCTAAAAGGTAGCAAAAAAGTAGCATTGACTTGAATTTTGTGACACATTTGTTAATTTTAATTAATAAAAGTATGTGATAAAACAAAATAAATGAATGAATGAAAATATGAGTACTACTCTCATTTCCTGCAAGACTTTATTTCATACCTCTGTTCTATCTATCTCTCTTCAGGGTCTTGACTTTGAAACGAAGTCTAGCTACACTCTTAAAATTGAGGCGACCAACAAGAATTTTGACCCACGCTTCCGGAGTCAAGGTCCGTTCAGTGACACAGCGATGGTCAAGCTGGTGGTGGAGAATGTGGACGAGCCACCCGTTTTCTCTTCCCCTCTCAATAGGATGACTGTCTCAGAGGCAGCTAAAGTAGGGACCATCATTGGAACTGTCTCAGCCGTGGACCCAGACTCCACCAACAGTCCTATCAGGTAGGACTTCGCCGCAATTTAACACCATTGAGAGATCCATTCTCTGCCTGCAAGTGAACCTAAATATGAAGGTCTGAATCTGAATTTGAATAAAAACATAAAATTCAACACATTTTCCAGTACAAACAATTCTTCAAAAATGTGTTAAAACACATAAAAAGAGATGTAGTAAACCTAATATATGTCTTTCTTGAAAATGTCAATAATAATATATAAAATATTTTGTTCAGTAGTAAACTACAGTAATTATCAGAATTTGTAGATTATTTTTAAAATGTAGATCATCAAAGGAAGTAAATGTTAACATGTTTGTTTTCTGTTCATTCAAATCTTTAACGTTGCAAAAGCACAGGACTTCAGTCCAAGTATTGCTTTGATTTTAGAGAATGGCACAGTGGAGTTCGGACCTGTTTTGACTGATTCAGCAAAGAAACACTCAGCAAACCTTGTGCTTCAAGTTAACAAAAAATCAAAATCCAATCAATAAAATGTCAGCAGAAACAGAAAAGGAAAAATGAAAGAAAATGAAGATCATCTCAGTTTAGCAGTCACAGCATGGATTGACTCAACTGTTTTCATCTAGTTCCTCCGATGAAGAAGGGTGATGCTTGTGCAGATGAATCATTAAAGCTACAAGCTAATGTGCTAGCCACTCATTAATTGTGTACTAAGTTCCTGACTATGAACTGAAGCCTTAACTTACATGCTTATTATTAGAAAGCATGTCGAATGTATTGTTAAATCAAATCCCTTTAATAATCTTGTAACAAATATATTCTTCTGCATAATGTTACATTAATGCTACATTAATGCTATTGAACTGGGACTGTGTTGTTCCAGGTCATTAATTAGCATGAACAACTACAAAGCAAAACGTCTTTTCATATGTGTACAAAAATAGGCTAAGCTAACAACGTATGATAAAAGTAGGTGTTTCGAACTACAGCCTCTCATTAGGCTGAATGAGATTTTTGTTAAGTTTGTGTATCCTAGCAACAATAGCCAAAGAAAGGTGTGGATGGAGCATGGATAGGTTGACTGATGTATTCATCATGAGGGAAATTTTGTCGCTGTGCTTAGCTTTTGTTCTTCATACCTACCTTGCCAGTCCTAGTGCGGCATAAACAATTGCTGTTTTTCTCTCTCCTATTACTCTCGCCAATTTTTGAATTATCATTGATTAGCTTTGATATTACACATCGAGAGAGCACAAATAGAATTGATTGCGGGACTTATTATTTCTGTCATGTCGAGCTAACACAGAAGTGTATCAGCTTGCTAATTGTAGATATCAGTCTTCCTAAACGAGCCCCACGCTTGAAGTTTGCACCGCAAGATTAATGCTCTCGGGGTACTGTGTTCAGGCCATTGAGAAATGACTCTGATTGGACGTTCGTTCAGATAAGTGGGAACAAGGTTTTCATTCCCAAAAGCAAAAAAATTCAATGAAGAATGGCAGTATATGGAATAGCATATATGAAATTGCTTAGTAAACAATAAAGTGCTAAACAAGTCAGATCAGTGTCAACGTGGCCCCTATTTGTCGTTATTGACCCTTAAGAAGCTTCATAGGGCCTTCCTGGTAGGCTTTTCCAACAATTTACAAGAAGTTAAAGGTCGCATATCATCATTTTTGGAAATAGCAATGTACTTCTTATCCCCGGTCCATAAAGTCTATATATGTAAATGAAACATTTATAAATAACTGTTTCTGTGATGTCACATTATATTCTGTGATTATATAAAGTACATAATGGAAAACCATTGCATAACAATGTGTGAAGGCAGATAGTACAATATACAATCAAATTACATTTTCCAGAGCGTTTACCAAGGTTTGAGCAACTCGCGGCTCCCAGATTTGTGTTGATATTTCTCCATGTTTTTAAGTCAGGTAAAAACATGTGGTCTCAAAAGACACGTTGTTCAGAGACTTCTATTAACAACGACGCATTTGGCCTTGTACACATCCTGAAAGAACGTTGACCATCAGAATACATCAGAAAAACATTGTATAAACATTTGGGAAAGAAGGAGATGTCTGAGAAGATAAACCGCTGTTATTTGGGTGAATATGTTCTACAGTCTGTGCTATTGTTTCACAATGGTGTGAGGGTGTGAGTTGTTGACTGGGATAAAGCTTTTGTAGTTAAAGGCTCTAGCCTTTCCCAAAATGGGCCAAATGTGCAGATGTTTGAGCACCTTAGTCCTGTATATGCCTGCAAAGGTATTTAACTGTGTAAAACTATCAGAAAAAATCATTTTTCACCAAATCATTCCTTTACAAACAACCCCTCAATCATTTTTCTTCCCCTAGACATCACGCTTGCTGGTTTACTGGTTAGAATTTAAATGTGATGGCACATAAAACTTAACATGCAGACTGTGTTACGCACAGTTACACCTTTTATGAAAAAAATTGCAGGGTCTACAAATACTCTGCAGTTTGAGGTCAGATTTATTCTGAAAGTGTGGTGAGTCAATTTGACAGAATCTGGCAACCTCTTCTGCAGCTCTTTGATGATATTAAATGGCAACCAAGCACCACAGGGATCTGAGTGGCATGTGGTGGCAGGTGGGAGGTTGTTCTCTTTTTCGAGAAAAGGGGGTGCAATTTGTGTATAACTCTTTCTGTTTTGGGGCCGTGACTGCTTTATAATATAAAACAACACTAAAAAAAACAACCAACTGGGAACAGTTTTTGACACATAAAGATAAACCTGGAATGTTTTCATCTCTATTTGGCCTTCCACCATGTATTATAATGTATGACAAATTCTGAAGCGTTTTGTGCAGTGTGCAAGTCACTAAGGATCACTGTGTGCTGATTTGTGTTTGAATGCCTGTCCACAGATACTCAATAGACCGTAACACTGATCTGGAGCGTTTCTTCAACATCGAGGCGGCGACAGGGGTCATCAGCACGGCTAAGGCCTTGGACCGCGAAGTCAATGCGGTGCACAACATCACCATCTTCGCAATAGAGAGCCGTAAGTGCACTCCTTACTGTGGAGCAGGACTGCGTGATATAGGAAAAAAATACCATTCTATTGCTACATTTGACTCATTTACTAATTTTTTGGATAGTGTAAATGCTTTTATTGATCAAAACCATCAGATGTACAAACAGTAGACATTCAAACATTCAGTGATTGGTCAAATGTTCATTAAAGTCTTGCTTTTGTGCAGAACAGCATGTGTTCCTGAATGTATCGCAGGGTTAAACTGAGCTTCGCTGACAGACTGTCTGCCCTCAGTCATATTCAGCTCAGACAGCAGAGTCTTTTTATAAATATTGTAGCATAGGGGGTGAAGCTTTGCGGCTATGTTGCATTCTGTTAATTAGCTCTTATTCTCCTTTTTCATCTGTTCTCTTCACACGGAGCTATTTTCGGTGTTATGGTGACGTCCTCGTGCCCAGGGTTACATTTGGGTGAGGTTTATACATATTATTCACCCGTAATGCTGTTTTGTGTTGCCATTTGCCAGGCTGTAGCTGAAGAGAGTAGGTGGGCTGTCAGTTTGATTGTCTCTGTAATGTGAATTCTCACATCAGAAGTGCCAGTTTCTGGCGACTGGTTAAAAAATTGACTCTTTCAAAGTATAAAACAGAATTAGGTTTCATCCTTAGCAACCAAATCACAACAGCACTGTCAACAAGTCGTAAGAATGGACTAGGATGGGGCTGATTTACATCTAGCCCAAGCTGTAGATTCACATAGCCTGTTTGGCGATTTGGGTTATGTATTTTTAACCCATGATGTCCAGCTCTGCCTCCCTGCAATCAACGGTTAGCACTGGAGGATGCGGTCCTGAGCTATATCCAGGCATTAGGAGTTTATATCTGTTCATAATAGACATTCAGGTGAGATATTTTTTACTTTATTAATATGTATATTGCAAAAACAGTCCTTCAGTAATGATCCATCATGTTCTGTTTGTGATGTAGTCATTAAAATTGCAGCACTACTGTGAAGTATAGAGTAATTGTTGGGTTATTTTACCTAAGCTGCATAAATCAACATCTACACATTTCCATAAGACCACTGCTAGTTAGCTCATTTCATTGTTGTATTGATGTTGAGAAGCAGCTCTTAAATGCGATGCTCTAGTGTGTGTGCTGATAGGTGCTATTAGCCATTAGTTATTAATAGGCCATCCCTCCCATCCAGGATTATGATGAGCCATCGTTGTTGATTTATAATGGAGATTATCAGGCCTACTGATATAGAAGCCACTCCTTAATATCTCATGCATCCCTGCTGTGTAGTTCATGATATTTCTATGCTTTCACCATGGTTCAGGCTTACCTCTCCGTTCCTTGAACAACAATGGCGGTCGGGTGTTTTTTTTTAACAAAATAAGGGCTTGATCAATGCAAAAATATGTCTCCTTCTACAAGGTCTGTCTCTCACATTGCCTCATACCTTCTGTATTTCTTTCATGACATCCTTCATAATTGAGACTTTCAAACAGAGGAGGGATGTTTCATTTTCATGGCACATGAATGCATTCTTTCGCATCCCTATCACAGCGTGGAGCTTTGAGGCGGACGAGTTTTACTTTCCACAATCCCAAATTCTATTAGAACGAAATCCTGCATACTGTAATAAGAGATAAAAATTTAAGCCTCTCAAGCAATTTCCCAATGAATATCATTATCCCGAGGCTAACGGGCTTCGGCTGACCTAACAGCTGGCTCAGAGCTGACAGTAATCAATATTTTAAAACTGCAGGCTACGAGCGCATACACCTCACCGTCACCCCCCAAGTGCAAAAAAACCTTTGCTGTATGATGTGTGTGTTTTGGCGCTGGCCGGCCCACAAGATGGGCCCCTGAAACAGATGTTCTGAGGTAAAGGTGACCGCTGTCCGCTGGCTCCTCCTGAACTCATGGTGTTTGATGGAGTCTCGGCCTGATTCTAGCTGATGTTCTTAGCTTCCGTGCCTCTCTCCGCTAAGCCTTACACAGCCTAACATTGCTGCTTCTCCCTATGACCTTCACTCCAGTGCACCTGTTCTCCAACATCCCCCCGTTGTCTTCCTGCAGACACGCTACACTTCTTTTCAAATTCCCCCTTACTTTTCAATTAAAAGGATACTCGTCCAAATCTACTGTGTTCCTCATCCTTATCTTCATCCACTGCATGTGCAGCATGTAGTCCATTACCACAGTCTATATATAGTTAGAGAAAAGAATACACACTGAGTTGCAGCACACTCAGAAATTAAGCCAATGGGCATATTATAAGTGTGTTTGGGTCAACGGCTTTTTCGGATGACTCACATAAACACTCCAAATTATTGTCCATGATAATTAGGTACAGATTAGGTTGAACAACTTTTAACTACTTAACCATTCACCTGCATCAGAGTGTGCTGAAGCACCTGCTCATTGGCTTCAATTATAAGCGTGTTTTGTGTCAACAGTCTATGCAATGCACTCAAAATCATAACTTTATTCTCTAACTCTACTAAGAAAGTGTTGGTTAATCTTAGGGTTTTAAAAGATCTATGTCACACATTTTCCTTGTACTTTTTGCTCCCTGTTGTCAACCATGTATCAACACCAGTCATATTTCATTTTATATGACCACCTCTGACCTCTTATCAGTATTTTATCAGTAATATTTTATGGCCATCCTCTTAAGATTGTTAAATGCAAATTATCTGTATTACACCATGTTAAAAAAAAGTAGACCAAGCTGAAACGTTCTTCTAACATTATCCAAAATGGGTTTAAGCTAAGTAAGATGATATATATATATTAGTGCTGGGCCGTTAACGGCGCGAGATTCTTATCGCGCCGGACGCCCCCCGGACAGAGGGAGCTGTGTCTATACTACGCAAGCTATGATGAATTTCACCTTGATATTTCAGTGACTTGTCCGGATCATGCACGTTTTAAACTTGTCTCTGTGTCTCTGTCCGGGGGTGGGGGTGGGGGGTGGGTTAATATCTAATATATATATATAAATATATATATTAGAGGTGGGCATAGATTAATTTTTTTAACACCGTTAATCTCATTGGAATCTTGGCGTTAACGGCCCAGCACTAATATATATATATATATCATCTTACTTAGCTTAAACCCATTTTGGATAATGTTAGAAGAACGCTTTACCTGAATGGTACAGACGTTACAGCCTTTAACAAATGCTTTGTTACTCCAGCACCCATGAACGTGGATGTGCAGGAACCAAAGTTTGTGAGCTCTCCCATGAGTCTATCGATCTCTGTCAGATACAGCCAAGGTTCCTGAAATGGGTCCTGGCACGGAAGATTGAAATGTCCTCTTTTATCTGTCTGCAAGAGCAAGAGAGTGAGGCTCACGACAACCCAAAAGTTAAGTTGGGATCCATTTGTCTTCAGATTGCCTTGGGTGCGGCAGTAATGTTGTTGAAAAGTGCGAGGGATGAAAAGTGCATTTCTGACATTGGATTTTTACATTCCCAGGCTTAAAATGTTAAAATGTTACAGTGTGTGCTCTCCTTTTCCTTTATATCCACCTGCTGATTTTATTTGCTGTAGAGTAAAAAGTTGAAGACCGATTGAAGCAGACTCCTGGGAGCTTCTGCTTTGACCCCTTTAAACTCTCTGCTGCTTGTTAACTTACTGGATACTAATTTATACTTAATAACTTTATGTATTATTCAGTAAATAATATTAATTACTTACTATGAAACAAAAGCCCTAGTGAAGCTGTAGCCTGCTTAAGATAACAAGTTATTTAATGTATCTGAAATTCTACCAAAATACTGCCGAAAATTGTTGGATGTTGATTTGAAATCAAAAGGAACACTCCATAACAATAACGTTCCATGTTTGTTAGCAGTTTTGTTATTCAATTATTTTGAGGTGACTACAATAGTAAAAATACAGGACTTTAAGAAGAACAAAATGTAAAACATGATAACACTCGAGATGTGGGGGAAATTCTGGACTGCAGCATTACAGGGCAGCAGCCAATCAGCAGCAAGGAGAAATAAATAACATTCTCGTATTGGCTACTTTCAAACCTCCCGCCTTTGAGTACAGCTGACTGTGACGTCCAGGCCTTGTGGCCACGCCCCCTCGTCCTCGTGCTGGTTCTTTATGTTTGGTGAAGTGCTGAACTGCGGAGGTTCATTCCGTTCAGATGTCTGGTTGCCCTGGTAACCGCTGAGTGGCGCATAAGCCACGGACGTCACAGCCAGCTGTACTCAGAGGCGGGAGGGTCGAAAATCCGTGATGGACAGAAACCTCGACTGCTGATGTGCATGAAAGCGGGGATTACTGTATTACTGTCAGACTGTAAATAAACTACACACCCTGCAGATTGATACTGGATTAAAATCACTCCACTGTTATTACTGTACTACTGTAAATAAAAAACACACCCTGCAGATTCATAGTGGGTTAAAAGCACTCCACATTTATTACTGTAATGCTGTAAATAAAAAACACAGCAGATTCATACTGGGTTTAAGTCATCACACAGTTATTACTGTCAGACTATAAAATGTATGTGCACTACAGATTCATACTGGATCATTAATCTCTTAAAAATCTGTACTTCCTCAAGGATAGCTAATCTTATGCTTCCTGTTCTTTTCCGAAATATAGTCAATTGGCCAAGTTTAAAACGTTGCTGCTTTACTATTGCAGTCCCACAAAAACATCCACTCCTTTTTAGGAACATTAGCTTCAAAGTCCCAGCATCAGACCAAAGCAGCAGACTTCAGACACCAAGCATTTCTTTAATATGGAACTTATGAAAGTAATGTGGGTCTACAGAACGGTCCTTAGAGTTTAACACTGGTTAACAGCCAGTGCCAGTGTAACCGACACCAAGGCATTGGGGGCATGGATCAGACAGCATGGAACAAAAGCACAGTTAGAGCTCAGTGCTCCAGGCAGACACCCAAAGGTTCTGCTGTGATGACAAGACATCCAGACAAGCATCCAGCATTGTGCATGAATTCTTCAGTATGTATCATTTCTGCACCCCTGAGCAAGGTGCTGAACTTCCATGTGTTTCAGACGACCAGTCATAGTTTGGGAAAAAAAAGGTCGATTTATAGTTTTCCTTTTGGTCCAAATGTAATCGATTCTGATCATAACCAAAACAAACATGTTTGGTGTTAGAAGTAAATTCTAGAATAACCATGTTGCAACAAGACTTCCACTCTAAAGGGTGTAGTTCTAATGATTTATAATCAGGTTGATAGGTTATAGTTTCTAAATCACCAATAAGCAAGTATAAATACGTGTTAACAGCTGTCGTATGTTGATGAGGGTTCACTATTTGGCAAGATCTGGTCTTTTAATGGTAGTAGCATGAAGTTGAACAGTTTAATATTCTTCCTGAGAAAGGGACAAAATGAGCTAAGAAACTACCAAGATCTGAGATCTTGCCAAATAGTGATCCTGCATTAACTGTTAGAACTTGTTTATAACTGCTTAGTGATGATTTATTAATATGTATAACCTAATTAACAACCTGATTATAAATTTACACAGGTAGTCTTGTTGTAAAGTGTTACCATTCTAGCTTATAAGGTACAAAACCAGGTTGGAATTCATATGTTCCATGTTTTATTAATCTACTTTTTTACCCTGTTATCTTAATATCTTGTACTGTTTTTCATACTGTTGTCTATAAAAATTGATAAAAACAGAAGTATCAGCAATCCTAAAACCTGAATTTTGTCTGTAATTTCGTCCATGGGATTCTTTGAAAACAAATAGTGCAATAATTGCTGAGACGAAAGCTTCCAATAGCTACATGAGCTTGTTAGCCTCATAGTTGCAGTGCCAACCTAGAGAAGAACTATGGCCGCTAAGCATGTCTTGGCTAATCTATTAAATTTGGGGTGAATTTGACTGAGGAAAATTATTTTTACCAAACTATCACCTGCATGTCGTCGTTATGCAGAGCTAGCCATAGGATGCCAACTGGATGCTGTTTACTGTAGATGAAACAATCCTTTGTAGGGTCAAATAAGTAGATAAATGAGCTGCAACTTGGCACTTTTTTTTCACCTCCCCGCAGGTGTAGAGGGCTCAGAAACAGATGTTGTTAATATATCTCAGACAGAAGATGCTCTTAGCACTGTGTTCTGGAAAGCTGCGTTTTCCCAAAGTCTGGCCGTTGTGGAGCAGGGTGCTTTCGGAAGGCAGCTTGGCGTGGGTTCTGCCAGGCATGCATACTGTTAGCAAGCTAGTAAGATATGTACAATAAATCACACTGGTTTCAGTGAAACTCTAGTAAGAGTGAGTCAGCTTTTTTTTTTTTTTTAGTCTGCCACCTCTGTGTGAAAAGCCTATACGACACATTTATTTAACACCTCCATCCACTCATTTGGCTAAGAACTGCTGTTCTGGTCATAGATAATGGCCTACTAATAGCCAAAGCATAGGCCTATTCAAGTGAACAGTGTGGCTGAGGTGACTAACAATGAATGCAGTTTAGTGGCGGCCAATTAACATGATGTTACAGCACTGGCCTTCAAATGATCAAAGCAGAGACCTATTCAAGCGAACAATTTCTCCACTGTGGCTAATGTGGCTAGCAATCGATGCAGTCTGGAGGTGGCCAGTTGGTGTAATTGTTGTTAGTGCTCATTTGATGGCTGTTCATTAATTTTTTTCAGTTCTCTCTTGCATGTTTTGGTAAAGTGCTTGTAAACTTGTAAATCTGCTCAGAATCCGTTTTGTCAGCTATGTCTACCATATAGGTGCACATTGTGAGTTTACAGTTACAGATTATAGCCAGGACTGGTGTGCCCAGTGGCGCTGGGATAGGGTACAATCCATTTGATAATGGCAAAAGCTATTGGATTAGAGCGTTACCAATTGCAGCCTGTAAATTTGACCATGATTAACATTATTTGATGAGAGCGCTGCCAAAAACTGCCAATGCTCAAAAGCACTGGATCAATTCACTGTCAGTAGCCGCCGGATTCATGAATTTCAATCATAGTATCTTATGTTGACAATTCACGCCGTCAACAAAAAAACTGATTGAACAGAAGCTAGTGACGGCAAAATTCTGTTTTGCCTAGAGTGACAAAATGTTACATGTTTGCACTGATCTGAGTTCATCTCTTGCTGCATATTTTAGTAGTCCACCGTGAATGAAAAAGGATTGACCGGATATTATTTGACTGGAACACTTCTACAGTGTGTCTACAGTGCCATACACTAATGAATGTGAGGACAAAGGTATTGGGACACCTTACACTTACAGGGACTTTCAGGACATTCATTCTGTAGAGCATTTGTGAGGTCAGACACTGATGTTGGATGAGAAGGTCTGACTCACAATCTCTGTTCCAGTTCATCCCAAAGGTGTTGGATGGGGTTGAGGTCAGGGCTCTGGGTGGGGCAGTCAAGTTCTTCCACTCTCAACTCATCCAGCCATGTCTTTATGGAGCTTTCTTTGTGCACGGGGCACAGTCATGTGGGAATAGAAAAGGTTCTTCACCAAACTGTGTTCAAAAGTTTGACGCATGATGTTATCCAGAATGTCTCGGTCTGCTGTAGCATTAAGATTGCCATTCACTGGAAGTAAGGGGCCTAACCCAAACCCTGAAAAACAGGCGTGTCCCAATACTTTTGTCCATATTGAATATGTAAACAGTTTCTCCAATCCAGGGGCGATCAGTTAGCATGATGTTATTAGCATTCTCAAGGTGATTCTTTGCCCATTCCAAGCACATATTTTTTGGTTATGCATTCATTCATTGGTAAATTTACTTGTACATATTGCTTTTTTGGAGGGAAAATGTGTTGCGTGATTTAATAAAAATACACACAGGCAAATGTGTATACCTGTGCCAAAAAAGGGCCATTATTAATGTTGATGTCTGTGTTTGCAGTGGCTCAGAAGCTGTGCGACACACTCAGCGATTTCCACCAGCTGTGTCTCTTCTGGTTGACTGGGTGCTGTTTGCCCTCCACAGGTGTTTGGAGTTGGCTCATGCTATGGGGTGCACCAAATTCTCAGCTGTATTATATGCTTACAAAACAAGTATGTTGTGAACCCCCCATATGGTCTATTAATTTGCTGTTTGCCAAGTGTTGCATAAATAATGATATCCAACAACTTTTTAGTAAATGTTGCCAGTGTAGCAAAGATGACCTTGATATGGTGAGTGAATAGATCTTATGCTCAGTGAATGGAAGAAAACTGCAGAACCCCATATATTCTCAGTGTGCTGTTAATTTTCCTCCAAATGGGTCCATTTGGGCTCTGGAGTTTATTTTCTTCCGAATTATTCAATGCTCAGGATGCTGTTCAGGATCGTGGGATATCAGGAGAAAGTCCCTGCTGTTTGTTTGCAGTGGCGTGTGTGGTCTCATCGGTCTAAAACTCACTGAGCACAAAGGCAAAAAGGGCCTGGCTAATTCTATGCCCATGAATAATGCAGCATACACATCAGTTACACTGACACTCACCATGGATATTTACCGCTTCCCAACAAACCTCACCCACTGATGATTTGTCCCGGAATTTACGGTGCCTAAAAGAGGGATACGTTTAAAGGGCCGTTCCGTTGCTTTTCAGGATCATAATGAACAACAGGTGTTGACCTGTGTAATCCAATCACATAGATGCTCTGTTCTAGAGCAGTGGTCCCCAAACCTTAGGGGGCGCTAGAGATCGCAAGGGGTGCACACAATTTTGTCTGCACTGAGGTTACCAAAATTATATTTGCACACATTAAATTCATAAAATCCCAATGTCTGAGAAACACAAGAGTATGTGTGTATGTGTGTGTATAGAGTTATAAGAACAAAAACTTATTTTTTGCAAATAAAAGTTTGTAATTAATCACTTTATACTTTTTGTGCATGTAGGAGTTGGGGTTGGGGGGCCTGGCTTGTCTTGGACACAGGCAAAGGGGACATTGAGGAAAAAAGGTTGGGAACCACTGTCCTAGAGGCAAAAGGGTTCACAGTGGTGTGGATAGGAACCAGATGTCAGTTACACCAGTTTGTGCCAGAGACCTGTTGGTTTTCTTTTGGGGATTTTTTCAGATTTCCTACCCAATGTAGTCGTTGCCAGTTCCACTCAATAATTAGGATTCCCCCTGTCACACAATACCACCAACATGATGAAAGCTTACATGTGCTTGTAAAGGGTCACCTCATCTTTTTCAACTGCTGCTAAGGTCAGCTAAATGTGAAGGGGGGGGGCAGTTTTGTTATATTAGCCAACGTCTCGCCCTGTTTTAATGGGGGATGAGGGGTATTCTTAATTACTTCGAGGGAGCAAAGCAATTTTGTGTTCTCTTTGACTCCATGGACGAATGTGGCACTACCAGGGACTGAGCTCGGAAACTCTAATCTCCTAAACTGACCACCTAACCAACAGAAATTAGTACAAATCTGCCATCTTTCAGACTGCCATATCACCTCTTTCATGTCAGCTTTTATTTTCTTAAACCATATGAAAACTGTCCTTTATATTGTGTGAATATTTGATAATGGACCAGTTAAAAGCTTTATGTTAAGAGATCGTTTAATATTTTTTCTTCTTCAGTATAATGAACATTTTTTCTTACGAGAGTGACAATGTTTTGTTTGTGTGTTGCAGTGGACCCATCGCAGGTGGGGAAAGGAGTCACTCTCATTTCGGTGATGGATGTCAATGACAATGCCCCCGTCTTCGCCATAGAATATGAGACATTTGTGTGTGAGACGGCTGAACCAGGCCAGGTACGGCTAACACCTGCATTATATTGCTTTATTGCACAAACTTCCGTTGACTGAAGCAAAATTACACAAAATTACAGTTCTTACTAATAACGTATGAAATTTAACAGCTCACATTTGTGAAAGTTTAAGCACCACATTCATATTATTTACCACAGTCCTGGAAAAAGAGCATCCCAAGCTCATGATGGACATAATCAGTAAGTGGCCATGGATTGAAGTTTACTTTCTCTTCTGTTGTTCGTGTTAATGCTGTAATACACACACACACACACACACACACACACACACACACACACACACACACACACACACACACACACACACACACACGAGGGAAACAGTGAATGTGTAACAGAAACTATAAACACAATAACTGAACTCTAAAGTGATTATTACGAGCAGTAAAGACCAGGATGATTGTTGGAAGATGGAGTTTGTATTGTTTTATTTTTTATTTATATATTTTTAACATCTGCAGTACTTTAAGCCTGCATTTTTATCCCTGCAAGCCAAATCGTCTCTAGCTGCGAGCCAGAGGCATATGCAGAAAAGGTGCATGCGGAGTTGGAGGCCAGTTTTTACTTTTTCCTGCCCACACATTCTGCTAATCTAAAGAGTCTCGTGGTTCTTGAAGCCCACAGCTGATGAATAAAACAGATGAGTTCGATAAGGGTGGTCACCCCAATGCACCGTGAATGAAGCTCATGCTCACAACTCGCTTAATTACTGCTCCACTTTCTCTCGATTGGCAGTTTGAGGCCTCGGGAAGTTTGCAAGAGGATAAAGAGATTTCTGGGAAGAATGTAGAAGCCAGTATTGTCTAGACAAGCTTTACTTCCATGACTTTTCAAGAAAATAAACTCGGAACAAAGTTGTTGAGTGATGTCATTGAGGGCTGCTGTCATGGTGAGTGATACGTAAGGGAAGGGGAGGCAATACAGGTTAATGGTTTAATGCAATGACACAGAACATAGAACACATGAACACAGCAAACAAAATAAAACCCCAACTCAGAATCACAAAAATCAAAACAAACATGAACAGAAAAAACCCCAAACGGCTAGGCTCGTGCTTCTCTAGGAAATGAAAAACAAACAAAGGAAACCCTCCCTCGCATTCAAGCAAGGGGAACAACGAGGTAATCAGAATCCAGCGCTATGAACGCGCATCATGAAACTCAGAACAGGGATGAAGCACGAGCCTGCAAAAGAAACACAAGAAAGACAGCATTACTACTAGGAACAATCAGGGCATGGAACAGAGCAACACACAAAAGAAAGACAATACAGACTCACAGGACAGGGGTCAGGCTGGGATTTAAATACTGAACATAAATTAGAAACAGGTGAAACTCATAATGGTGGGATGTAATACAAATGAAGCGCGGTGAATCGAAAGGGAGGAAGGGAGGAACGGAGGTGGATTGGGATACGGGAATGCTGGAAACGGGGACAGACACGGAGACAGGAACGAAAGTAAAAAGAGAACAGAATACTGGCGACGTGATAAAAGAAATAAACTATAACGAAAAACTAATACTCGGGAGACGGGGAACGGATTCTACGGGGGGAGGGCGAGGCGACCGTGACAGCTGCCTTAGTATGTTCTTCAAAATAAATGCTGCTGGAAGGGATTCTTTGGAGGAATGAAATGGAAGAACTTGGTTCCGTAATCTTTCAGAGCAGCGTTCTTAGAAGAATCATTCTCATCAACCCTTGAATAGCTTGGAAAAGTTCTATACTGAGTCAAGTTATTCTCTAGAGCTGTACTCGCATCTTTACAATTGTACATCACGTGGTGAAGCAGAAAGCATCAGAGGCTAGAGAACTGGAAAAACCAGCAGGCAAAATCATGGGAAATAAAGGCTCCATGCGGATTTCTGTGGCAGGTCACTCTAATCAGGGGATCAAAGCGATGGGCGCTGGCAGGGAAAAAGCTTTACAGCTATGCAAATGCGGCCGGAGGTAACTGTGGCATGAAATTGGTTTGTTGAGGGAGTGTGGCGTTGTGTCAAGTGGCCGGAGAGTGGCCTTGTAGTGGTGGCCAAACACGAGAACACACACACACACACCCACACACACACACACACACACACACACACACACACACACAGAGCTTCTATTGTCCCTCCTATCAACCAGTCAGCAGATTACACTTCATATGTGTCCACCACAATTTTTATTTAAGGATGTTAGGATGTTAAAATTCTGAATGCCTCCTTAGGCTTTCACGCAAGCAGCATTTTGAAAAGATATGTAAACTCCATTTATGCATCGGCCGATACATGTTAGCAGTTTGCTTTTTTAGTTTAATGGTGCTAACAAACACTAGAAGTCACCCAGATTTCTGTCAAAAAGCTTCACCAAAACTTCACCCCACTCAAGCTGCATCCAGCTTGTCATTAAGGCAGTCTGTGGAAACAAACCCTCTTATATTTGGTGACATTTTTTGCCTCTCACCGAAGGTCATAATGTGTCCTAAACCCAGAGTACTGCTCCACTTTAGTGAGGAGCTGGATGTGGTTCGAGTGGGCAGAGAGAAGTTTAGAAATGTATTTACTCAAAAAAGATATTACAGATCAAGTACTGTGCAAAAGTCTTGAGCTTCCTCTTATTTCTTCTTGTTTTACTTCCAAAGAAGTCTTTTCAGGCTTTCTGAAGGACTTTCAAAAACTCCCATTTTCAGTCCAGTCCCTGAACCTGACCAGTTTCAGAAGAATGATTTTTGTTGCTTAAGACACACAGTGACCTACGTATGAATCAGTCAAGCACAACAAAGCACATCTACTGTATGGGCTGAACCAGTGAAGAAACAGGTGCACATGATTCCAGATGTTCAGGCGGTGATCAGTACTGGTGGTGCTGAATGCTGAGTGGTTGGAACTCCTGTATCTAGGCTCCTTATAGCATTAAGCACTTTACACCATCCTTTGTTGCAGTAAAACAATTGTTCCCATTTATTCAATATTATCTACTCAGCATGACAGATAAGTTAGTTTGATGGGCAAAAAAAATAGTAGTTTTGCACGAACAAGATGATTCAAAGCTAAATATAAAGAAATGAGACTTTCACACAATACTGTACATCTGGGATAAGTGAGGAAAACAAAGAAAATTTTACATCTTAATTAAAGAGGTGTCGGGTGATTACCTTAAAGAACCATCCACTGAAAGGTTCTTTAGGTGCCCAAAAATGGATATACAATGGCTGTGTTCCAAAGAACCATGACTGAACTGCATCCTGACCTCAGAATCAAAAACAGCACTGAACCAGAAAATGTGTATTATTACACCCCGAGCATGATAAGTGATGACTGCATGGACACTTTAATAGCAGACGCAGGGCCTTCAACTGGGCGAGATGTGGAAGGAATCTCAGCGTCCATCAGAGGAGGTTGTGGTTGAATTGGAGTGATTAGGAGAGCAGAGAAATGACTACATGGACAATTTAAAATGCTCATCTCTCCCATTAGAGCTTTTTAAATTGCAGAACGAGTGCTACGAGGAGATGAGTCCCGGCAATTCCCTGTTGGAAGATCATTGTTTGCAGCCCAGCAATTAGGCCCCTGTCCGCCTGACTGCCAATGTCACAGGGAATCATGTTTGTTTTTCCTAAGTGTGGTGCTTGTGCCGATGGTGCTCATCTCTCAAAATGTTCTCTCGGTCAGAGGACGGCATTACTAAAGTCCCCCCGGACCCTTGCTTGCTTTTTTCGTTGGCCCTCCTAGGGCCCTGTCTTTTTTAACTTCGCCAGATTGCTCTCATATCAAGAGCCCAGTGACTTTGCCACACATCTGGGACCCAGTTGAGCTCCTCCTGGAGAAAAGCTGAAAGACATAGCATGTTTTCATAACTGCTTCACTTCTCTCATGAGCCACGCTGCTTCCGGCACCTTTGTTCATGCCCCCTGCGATTACAAGTGAAGTCTTGACTCCTCAAGTGTTGTGGCCACTTTGATGCCCACAACACACAACAGATGCTTGCTATTCCTAGAGAACCTAGTAGATTTTTTACATTCCTTTTTGATTCAAATAAAAAAATATCCCAAAACTGTATTTGAATCTCACAGATTTCCATTCACCCCAGATACAGTCAGTGCACTGGATTCATGTATTGCTTATTACAATGTACAGGCCCAGCATTAAGGTACAGCAGAAACCGGCACACATTCAGAATGCAATGTTAGATAAAATTAATGGATTGCAGGATATTATAGAAAATATCAATTAGTGATAAAATGCTCTTTGCCAAGGTTAAAGTTGTGCCCATTGAAATGGAATTTGTGGAGCTCCATATTAGAGATAGAGCCTTAGAGCCTTTTACAATGTGAAAGCCTTATTGAGGGCTACTGCTAAATGACTGTAGTTTACAGAACATAAGAGTGATGTCAGTACTTTGATTTGCATGACCTTTATGTGTGGTGTCCCAGTAATGGGACTGTTTAATATTTACCGCAATAACACAGGTCAACAGGTCAAAATCATCACAGATACATTTATGTGGGTTTTGTAGTGTTTTTATGCTGATTTCAAATCTGTGGTTAGTTTTTCCCGCACGTACAGTTTTTGTGATGAAGCTAGTTATATATTGCATGATTGTTGGTACAATGATCATATAATAATCATATGCTGAGTGTTTATGAAGAAACAGTGGTAGCTGACTGACACTGATCATTATATCTATGCCACAGCATGGCCTGTCTGAAAATATTGAAAGAGTTCTTGATTGGTGCCTGTAGTTTAATAAGAACAGCATGCAAGTCTATTGCAAATCTAATATTACTCATAGCTCAAGAAGTGGTTGTGACTGAAAAAAGCTGAAAGAAGATCTGAAATCAGCATGGAAACCTGGTTTTTAACTGCTAAAATATGTTGTCCTGTCAAATTTTTCTGCCTATTTTTGTAATGTTAGTCATTCAGTCATTAGTCACACTGAAATTCTTAGGTTTCAGGAATGCACTAGGATGGATGAATGGATGGATGGATGGATGGATGGATGCATGGACGGACAAATGGATGGATAGATGGTCACATGATGGATCAATGGTTGGATGAATGAGTGAAGAAAAGTTTGAATGCATGTATAAATCTTTGGAAATATGCGTGGAGGGATGGATGAAGTGGTATTTGAGAGGATGTGTGAATAAACAGATATTTGGAGAGATAGATGAAAGCAGAAATGTATGTTTGAATGGATGGATGAATGGATACATGCATTACTGGAGTACCCAGGAGTCCTAGCAGCGAAACCCAGACCAGATATTTTTATGAACTGAACTCCATGCTGTTGATGTATAACCTTGCAATGCCTGAGAGAAGACGTATGACACATGAATAGCAATCATATTCGCTTGTATTGTCATATTTCACTTTAAGAACGTAGATGACTTTTTCTGTCTCAGGCAGCCCTTGGGTACATTTTCCCCATCATTGTTGTGATACATGTCAGCCACACATTTAAATATTTTGAGTGACACACCTGCCACATTGTGGAGCCTGTTGCTGTAAAAAAAAGCTTGTGTACAGCTCTTGAATTCGAACTCCATCAGATTGTCTGCAACAAGAAGCATCGCATATCATACCGAACACAACCCACAGCCTGCTCTCACTTATCAAACTAAAGCAGATTTTTTTCTCCTCCTTCACTGGATGGCAGTGATATCAGTAGGATGGAAATGTCCCTAGTCGCTGGATTTTACAACAGATGGTTAGTTGTAAAGAGTCCCCAAACCCCACCCTACAAGTTCCTCTAATGGGGTCACAGGAGGTGCTTGTCTGCACCTTCCATTTCCAGCTCAGCTCAACTTAGTCCAGTCTCTTTCAACTGCCCTTGTGTTCTTAGTTTTACTTTTAGCATTTAGCATATAACAGTAGCTCCACAGTAATGTAGGCATTGATCTCTGAATGATTTGTAGAGAATTATCACAGTTCTGGTTCGTTTAGCAGAAGAAACGACCACGCAAGAGATTGCCGTTTTGAAACGTAATCTATTGAAAATCTCAGTGCCCAGTTCGGTCTCCTTTGTGGGCAGGCCAGACGTTCTGTTGCTCAGCATGTGGTCTCTGAATGGACTAAAAGATTTCCTCTTCACTCACTGCAAGATTAGCCAGCTCTGTGGATATCCTTCCCCTCCAGCTCCCGTCAGATTTCCTCATGTGGTGCTTTATAACCTACCTGCACTTCTAAAAAGAAAGATTCCTGAGGGTTCTTCTCCCCTGTACATCTCATGTAAAAAAGTGGGTCCTTAACCCTCAGAACTCCATTATTAAAATCTGACTTCAGCAAATGAAAACAGTATAAAACAGTCTAAACTGTTTGTTTTCTTCTACACACTTGACATTTCCTACTCTTTCCCTCAGTCGCTCTCCGGACCCCCTCCATGTGCAGGTTTCCCCACCAACTTGAAAGTTCTCCCGGCTTCTGTTTTTTTTTCTCCATTTGTTTCTAAAACCAGGAATAAAAGAAATTTGGGCATTTTTGTTCTTTATGGGCATTTGCGTATGACGCTGTATTTAAAACGCCCGTAGCGATTTTTGTTATTATATGTTTTTCGAATTACAGTAATTTTAGTTAGAGCTTCAAAACAAATAGGGGAACATCCATTTACCATTCGATTTTCTTCTGGCACGAATCCGTGTTGCTCTAAAGTGTTCTGAAAGTTCTTTAGGGATCCATAAGTGGTTTTCTGCGGCAAAAGCCCTCCTGGGCTCACAGCTCATTGAAATCAGTGGACAATTTCTGTGCAGATTCTAAACTTTCAATCTCACACAATTCAAATTCTATATAAATCCAACTCCACGTGTTCTCGTCACTGTGAAGCCTCTTCAGACTGCTGTTTCTCCTGCAAGGTGTGCTGGAATGTGCAAGGTTTCTTATCACAAAATGTCCTTGAGCCAAACATATTTTACGGAACTGTGGAAGAGTATTCCTGAAAGACATCACTGAAAATGGATAAGAAAGGGCTCTTTAAAAAAGACTTTGGTGAAGACTTACAGATCTTAATAAAAATCAATATAGTATAGAAATACAATAATGCTTAGTTTTACATTTTAAGTTTATTAATATACTATATACTATTATTGTATTATATGTATGTGTGTGTGTGTGTGTGTGTGTGTGTGTGTGTGTGTGTGTGTGTGTGTGTGTGTGTGTGTGTGTGTG
>JBBPDC010000039.1:24367971-24395641 GCA_037974485.1 Hemigrammopetersius urotaenia | reverse complement strand
TGTGTGCTATGTGTGTGTGTTTGTGTTTGTTTGTGTGTGTGTGTGTGTTTGTGTTTGTGTTTGTGTGTTTTTGTGTGTGTGTGTGTGTGGGTGTGTTTATGCATATATATATATATATATATATATATATATATATATATACAGGCCGATGTGTGTATCTTTATACATACAGAGTTAAAACATGATTATTTGTTAACAATTCAGTATAAACATTGATCAGGCATTTGTAATAATTCCTTATTTTTTATTTCAGCCAATGTGAACAGTAGCATTTATGAATGCATTCTTATACAGTATGAAATTCCTAATTAGACAAATGATTAATTTGCTTTTTTAGGGCATTTTATTATAACACATTACCCTTGTTCTTCAGACAGAGATGAAGAGCATGCTCTTATTCTACACTGTGGTATAAATGGACTCGCCATTGCATCTTTTCTGGGCTAGACTGAAGGAAGAAGCCCTTACTGTCTCCAAGTGGGCAACCAACTGAGCAGCGTTATCATTACTAGCCAACATAACAGCTGTTTGCCAGTGATGTGGAGCTTGGTGTTAAAAGAACATCCTGAACAGCAGGAGGTACTTAGTGGCGGGGGCAGTGGGGGTATAAGGGGTATGGAAGAGGGGAAGGGGAGGGCATGATGGTTTTTATGGTTCAGAAATATTTACAGATTAAAAAGATAAACCCTTCACGATGGCTCCTGCCAAATAATCAGTTAATGTGCGAGAGGGGATGAAGCCGAGCCACCGCGGGGATGAATAGAGCGCTGAATACTCCTCCGCGATCACAAGTTCCTGTGAAGAATAATCGGGGATGAGTCCATTTCGCTGCAGCCCATGCCGGACTCCACTGGTTGTTGGGTTTAGGAGATTTTCAGGCAGATTGAGTTTATGCTGACGGCAGCTTGACACGAGGGTAGAGCTGGGCACTCTGTATTTAACCCAGCCAAAGCCTGCAGATTAGGCCACAACAGAGTGTCAGGGGAATCTTCTTAGTGCACCACCTGATGGGCAGGCCCTGATAATCATCTCTAAAACACAGCACTTTTCTCCGCTTTGCGGGGGCTTGGACGCCGCATTAGCCCAGGATGGCACTCCGCTTTAGCTGAATCCCCGGGATACTGCCTAAGCATCGCCAATCACAGATAGCTCGCTCGATCTGCTCGACGATTGTTCTGCTTACGTTTTTGGAACATCATCATTTTGTCCGGCTGCTGAAGCCGAGACGGACCGCCACAGTGACATGACTTTTGTGTCTGAAATTGGTCTTGTTGCTTAAGAGACGTTTTAAAGAATAATTGTGCCCTTGCACTTCCATCGCTAGACCAAAACCAACACAGGCTGAGCAGTTCAAAGCTGGGCTTCGTTTTTATGTTTATACTGTTTATATACAGTTTACAGCATTTAGCAGATGCTCTTATCCCATTTCTTTTTTTGTTCTTAAGGTGATTAATACTTGCAATTCCCTGCAGGTGATCGAGACCATAAGTGCAGTGGATAAAGACGAGCCCCCCAGTGGTCATCGCTTCTTCTTCTCTCTGACCGCTGAGGCTGCGGGGAACCTCAACTTTACCCTCCGGGATAACAAAGGTATTTGTTGAATGTAAATGGAGCAGATGATTACGAATAATCTAATAAAGAATGCAAAAATTACATTCCATTTGTTGTTTCTTCCTGGAATCTTTTCATTATGTAAACTTGTTCATATATTTAGAAGCTTCTTTGGCAACAAGAAATATGATCACATATACAGTAAAAAAATAAAAATGTGAATATAATAATCACATTTGAAAGTCTACACACAATCACCATCCAGAAACTCATGTACTTCCACTCTCAGGCTAATTTATCAGCTACACCAACTTTATATGTCTGCTATATAAATGTAACCCCATGTATCTGAACACAGGACCACTACTAGATAATGTCACTTACTGATAACGTATTCAAGGGTATCTAATAACGTGGCTCATGAATATATGCACACATTTGCTAACACATTCCTGTTTAAGTTTGTAGTTGGTCTATCACTTTATAATGAAATATTTATTATTATAAATATTTATCTTCTCTTGTCTTTTCTTGGCTTCTCTTTTCTTCTCTTCTCTTCTCTTCTCTTCTCTTCTCTTCTCTAGATAACACAGCATCTGTCCTGACTAAGCGTAGTGGCTTTCAGCGGCGTGAGCAGGCGATGTATCGTCTGCCAGTGCTGATAGTGGACAGTGGGAGTCCGGCTCTTAGCAGCACCAACACTCTGTCCATCCGCGTGTGTGACTGTGACTCAGACGGCACTCCACAGGCCTGTGGCACCGAAGCTTTCCTCCTTTCTGCCGGACTCAGCACTGGAGCACTCGTGGCCATTCTGGCCTGCATCCTGACCCTGCTGGGTAAGAACCTGGTCCATTATGATTACTCTTGTTCTCATCACTACTAGAATCGTCACCAACAGATTTATTCACCAGCATCAAACTACCACCATTGCAAATGCCACTATTACTATGTATACTATATCACTATTATCAAGCTCATTATGAAATCATCAGAAACAACAACACACATTTCTTAACCAGTTCTTCATGCTGATTTCAGATCGGCTTTCAGTTTTTTTCAGTCGCATCAACGTTTTGATTTATGAGTAATATTAGATTTTTTAAACCGCAGGACCCATCAAGTAACTCAATAGATTCACACTTTGGCATTGATATAGTGATCAGTGTCAGCTACCACTGTTTCTTCAAAAGCGCTTAGTATATGATTAATATACAATATATAACTATTACAAAAACTGTACATGCGGGAAAAACTAAACACAGATTTGAAAACCACTTCAAAACTCACATAAACCTATCTCTGATGATTTTGACTCGTTGGCCTGTGCAATCATTGTCATTATTATCAGCATCATCACCAACTCTAACAGTGTCATTATCCTTATCACCATCAGTCATCATTCTCAGTATTACCATCATCATTATAGACTTAACCACCAGCAACATCGCTACTACCAGCCTCATCGCCATCATCGCCATCATCGCCATTTTCGTTATCACCACAATCATCGTCTGGTTCAACTTCCAACAAAATCACTTCCATTATCATTATTATCCCTCTCATCAGTATCACCAACACCATCACCACCTTCAACACAATAGCAGTCTTTCCCATCACTCTTTTCATTAATGGTAATGAAGAGCAACTTACAATCATTAGTTACAGGTACAGTCCCCCTGAAGACACTGAGGGTTACGTGTCTTGCTCAAGGACACAGTGGTAGAAAGTGGGCACCTTAACCTGCAATTTTTACCCACTAGGCTACTACCACCCTAGTGTCATTATCTCCATAATCAGCAAAATCATCATCATCATCATCATCACGGTTATCATCATTATCACTGTCATCATCAGTAACAACAATTATCATCATTCACATTATTGCTAGCAAATAGTCATCAAAATCAATCATTAGCATCAACACCATTGATGATCATCATCACCTCCATAATCATTGTCATTACCATCATTATCTTCATTCTTTCCATCATCATCATCATCATCATCATCATCATCATCACCACCTCCAACTAAAACATTTCCATTACTATCATCCTAGACATCATATTATCATCATCATCACCACCACCATCAGTGTCATTAACATAATTATCTTCATTCTTTTCATCATCAGAAGCAGCAGCAGCAGCATCATCATCACCATCATCATCATTCCCATGCTTCGTTACTGTTCTTGTCATGATATTAGAAATGTAGACATATTTTGTCGTAATGTAAATTTGCCAACAAAATACCAGCTCCATATCAGCTAATTGAGTGAAACAAATGGAAAGTCAATAACACTATAAGGATATCATCTCGCTATTTCGCTTGTTAGTTTTTTTTTTCCTATCCTGATACATTTCTTCATTAAGTGCAAATTGATTCAAAACGAACTTGTTTGGTGTATAAAAAGAATTAATCACAGCTAAATTGGTTTTGGGGGGAAAATGCAAAGTTTGAAATCAAATAACATTTGTTAATTACAGAGTTGATTTTTAAAACACGCATTAGATCCATTATTTTTGATTTTCCGCCATGTTGATACCCAGATGGTTGTCATACTGGCTCGTTGGTGTGGCTTAACTAGATTTGAGAGGGTGCTGTGAAGGACAGGGGTATATGGGCGGGTTTGCCTGACCAGATTGGCCTGCGCTCCGGCTCCTGGGTCCATGCTGACGTGCCTGATTAGTGTATTTGCGGCTTCATTAGCTGATTGTGTGATGAGTGTCCCCTTTTCCAAGCAATTCAGAGGGTCTGATTAGTTGACTTTGTGTTGGGTTTGTTGGCCCGAGGACTCCGGAGAGGGAGAGTGAATATCGCGCTGATGGATAGATTGATTTCATGATTATGGCATTGATAGCTCGTCTCTCCAGTCCAGTCTAGCTGTCTGCGGATCTGCCCACAGCATTGCTACCTGACCTTTTGTATTCGGAGTCTGGCAGTGGCTCTTTTATAACTGGGACAGGATATGTCCTGTGAGTAATGAGATGGCGGGGGGTGGCCCTGTGATTTTATCCAAGCACCCTATTCTCCGATTGCGGCTGAGTGCGACCCCACTGAAGGTTTGATATCCAGGTATGGTGAGAATAACAAACGTGAAGAGCCGGTTTTCAATTATGATATAAAATTCCGCATTGTGCAGTGAAAGATGTTCAGCGGCATCATTGTTTCAGGTCTATCTGCTGCTGATGGAGGACCCCCCCTCCCCCGTACACACACACCCTCTCAGTGATTCTGTCTCCTCATTCGGAGATCCAGGCCTAAATAGTCTCTCAGAGGGGTGCAATCAGTCAACAGATTGCAGTGTGATTGCGATTTTTTTTCGCTTTCAGTTGGACACCGAGACAGAGAGACCGAAGATCTGTCGTCTGAGCACACACACACACATACTCAGCTCTTATTAAGAATGACAGAAGCTGGCGAGAGGCTCCATCCTTTCCTTTCCAAAACCTCTCCCTCAGTCTTGTGCTTTTTGCTGATTTCTCCTGACTGATGCATTCATTTTCCACCCGTTTCTTTCTTTAAGTGGTATATTCTTTATTCGTTTTTTTGGTTTACTTTTTATCACACTTACAAACATATAGTTTTCTACATGGTGTGGGTGTGGTGGGCATTTGGTTTTTGATGGGGGGCGTGGTTTTATTTATAAACGCGTAAAACAATTTTTTTGCTGAGGAGATTTTGTCAATGGAAGGTAATTTCTGTTTGTTGAACGTTTGTGAGGGGGTTGTCAATGGGGAGGGGCCATCGGGAAAATCTTGAAAGGCGAAGTCTGTAGAAATGTCACGATTCTGCCGGGTCCGGACAAGAAGGAGTATAAGGAGGCACAGGCGCAGACTGACATACTGCAGGTGATTTATTAATAACAGAAAGCTAACACAACAGAACAGGAAAATAGACACGGGGTCAAACGCAAACGTAAGGTGGTGACAGAACCCTAGACAACTGGATAGTGAAAAGTATGCTCCCATGACGATGACAAGGACTAACCAACTTTATTACCAATGAACAGGTGACAATTAGGAATTTGCAGACAGGAATCATGACAGAGGGGCCAGTGCATGGTCCTACAGCAACCTCTATTGGCCACTAACTGGTATAGTGACAGTATCCCCCCCAAAAGCGCCACCCTGGGGTGCAGAAACAGACCTCCCAGCCCACACAACAGCAGTGTAGGGGAGGATGAGTGGAAAACGAAAACCACCCCCTAAGGTGGTGATGGAGGAGGAGGTGTAGGTAGAGACCTCTGTTCAAAGACAGAGGCTGAGATGAGAGTCACTCTAGTGGGAGTCGAGACGTCAAGAGCTGGGACCGCAGCATAAACCACTGTGTTTGGAGCTGAGGCTGGGGCAGGAGCCTCAACTGGTGATGGCTGATGAGGCTGAGGCCAGGGTGGGAGCCACGGTTGTCGAGGCTGAGGCCGGGTCTTGTCACTGGTATAGTGACAAAAAAAACAGGTTTGACAGGTTTGGTGTAAATGGAGTGCTTCAGCAGTGTTTTTCCATTAACAAGGAAAGTTTCCCATGAAATAGGCTTTTTATATTCAGGCACAGGAGAAACAATAAACATAACCCACTCATTTCGGATTTATGGATCGGAAGGCTGCAATGAGCCATTTGCTCCCCAATAAAAGACAATAAAATGTTTAATCATTTTGGCCACAGTGTCCACTCCAGTAACTCTGCAACGGTCTGCAGGAACAACACTCTACATCGCTTCAGTTGGAATGGGCAGAGCTAAACCAGTATAGGCTGGTTAAGCAGTCATATGTAAATATCTCCATGACTGTTTGTGGAGCTTTGTGTGTACATATGGACTGTATGGACTGACGTTCTGAGAAGTTTGACACTACACCTGTACCTCGCTCTTATATCTTGCTGTTTCACTCTCAGTTCACTGCCTCACTGTCCAGCTCGGTATTAAGATCCCTCGGTGCCCTTCATTTCCTCCGTGAAATCCTCCCCTCCCATAACAGCAGGATTAGCCCAGTGCTTTGCCTCAGCTGAGCTGTGCAGTTATTTTAGGCAAAGAAAACCCGGCCTGGGGCTGCTCACTCATGGTTGAAGAAGGACACAGTGTGTGGGTGTGTGTGTGTGTGTGTGTGTGTGTGTGTGTGTGTGTGTGTGTGTGTGTGTGTGTGTGTGTGTGAGGAGGGTTAGCCGAGGTATGCAAGGGGAACTGATCTTTTTTTTCTCTTTGTTTCTGAGTAATGAATCAACAAGCATTGTGCCCACTGTCAGTGGTGTTACTCATCCAAACAAGCTTCCAGTGCAAGCCTAGCGCACGTTTTTGGGGATTTTTCTTTTTCTGCACCATGGTTTTCGACCTGAGGGCTATTGGCCCCTCAGTGAATTGTGGTAATACTCGTAGCCCGTTGGGGCATTGGTTAGAATTTGTTGAATTGCAAAACTTCAATATGCATAAACTTTTAAACAGCTAATATTTATATAGCATAATATCACGATTCCCCTTCTTCAGACAATGAGAGCAGGCGCATTTGCAGACTTCCCTTTTCATGCTTTTATTCATAATATACAAACAAAAAGCACAAGGCTTTTTGTTTGTATATAGACTTTAAACAAAAGGAGAACAGGGAACATCCAAACTATGTGGCATAAGCATGATGGTTGATAACTTCAAAATAAAAGTTCTCCAAAACAAAAACAAAACTCAAATGAATCAAGGACGGCCTCTAGCGATCGCCTACAGTCACTGTCCCCAGACCTGACACATTTAAATATTATGATAATTATTTAAATAAAACATATTGCATAGATCTGGCTGACCAATATAGCTAACTAGTCGTCTGCTTTTACCTTGCTCAAGGGCACCTCGGTGGTGCCACTGGGAGACCTGGGATTTGAACACACAACCTTCCAATCAAAGGCCATCTCCCTAACCAGGCCTCTAGCAGCCCCCAAATTAATATTTTGATTGTGTAGAATTTATTCAACATGAGTAATTGGCTACAAATATTTGTTGGTATGTTTTATGCATGAAGTGAAATGTGAAAGGCGATATTGATTACTGGGTTCTGTTTGGATTTGAACTAATGGGATTGGTTCAATCTTCTGGGCTGCGGATGTTTTTGTGGTCAGTGGTGCGAAAGGCTGAAATAGCCTAAATTATTTACAAAATGCAAAGGTAATTACATAATTGTGCAGATCTGTTATGCCAAGTCACTCCAACTTGGACTACACTATAGTGGACTAGATTTTTGATCTTTTTGATTAAATTCGGACTACATGCAAAGGCACGCTACGTGACGCCTCTATTTAGACACATGATGCATGGAGTTCACCGCTTCAAAGGTATTGATAATCACTTATGTCGTGTTGCAGATGAGTTTTGATCCTTTAATTTAATTTACCCCCGTCTAATTAATAACTTAATTAAGATGTGGCACCCCAGTCATGGCACGTCTCGCAAAATAACTTGAGTATTTTAAATGTAGTATTTTTGTGAATACTTTTTATGTTCGTTTTCATACAAGGTCATCTAAAAAATCAGATCCTCATCTCCTCATAATGACGCCCGCTGTGGCATGCTCGGATGATTTTTGGCTTTGTCTCAGTGAGCCATCCTTCCCCTCATTACTCCACAGCCTTAGGTGGACTGGCGGAGCGGTCAGCCAAGCCTGGGGCTCTCCGGGACAGTCCTGGCCAAGGGGTCACATGGGCAAACAGTCTCCTGCCATCAAAGGAATGGGGACCTCTACCTTTACAAAATGAAATTCATGAACAAGCATATTTCCTTTGTTGGCCTTTCTTAGCATATTCAATAGAAAGATGTTTAGAACTTTTCTTCTTTCTTTGAAGAAATAACTGTCTGAAGTCCTGCCTTGGGAATAAAGCCAAAGCTTGCACATTTCATCCCCTTGTCAACACTTACAGGCCCTCAAACCTTTCAAGTGTTTAAAGCACCTTTCGGCTCAAATTCACTTTACAATAAGGTTACCTTTATTTAGTGCTTTTACATTTATAATCTGTTTGTTAAATAGGTTGTAAATCATTAATAAGCAGCTATAAATAGTTGTCATACAGGCTCACTATTTGGAAAAATTGCTAGTTGCTTTGCTTATCTTGTCTCTTTCTCAGGCAGAATGTTAAACTGTCAACTTCATCAAGTATTTGATAACCATTAATTCACCAGATCTTGCCAAATAGGGAGGCTGTAACAATGAATGACACTGATACGACTTGTTTATAACTGCTTATAAACGATTTATAAACCGGCTACAACCTATTTAACAAACTGATTGTAAATCGTTGTAAGCCCTTATTGTAAAGTACCAAAAATGTGGTCTTCACCTTCATGGGCAGTGTACATGGATGAACTAGAGCTTGATGCTGGACCTCTCTGTCTGTTAGTGCGACTGTCTATCAAAGAGAGGGTGACAGAGCATGAGTGGCACACCACAACTTGACAAATCACAATGTACCTGTCTCATCACACAATTGGGTGATATACTCTCCCCCACGGCCAAAACTGGCCTGAACCTACATGAGATGAAGAAAAGTGCACCTCCAACCAAATGACACTAGGGCGAAATAATGAGGAAAGTAGCAGCAAAAGGTAAAACATGTTGGACATCTTCAGAGTGAGGGACTGCTGTAGCAGAGTGAACACCAGTTTTCACCGGTCCTTGTCCTCTAGATCTACTTTCCTAGTGTTTAACTCCAGCCTGGATTAAATGTCGCTTGTACATTTGTACTAGGATTGGTGCCGTTCTCCGAACAAATGATTTTCCATTACAAATAAAGCAAGCCATACCTGAGCTGCATGACGGCAGTGCCAAAAGTAGGCAGTAGCCATGCTGATGGCATCATTGCTTTCTGATTGGTCAAAATATTGTCATCACAGCATGGAAAGAGGCTATTGTTTTTATTACTGTCCACACAAAAAACAACAATGGAGACACCTAACAACTGGGAAGCTGACGAAGAACAAACACTACTGTCTGTTTGGCCTGAAGATAGATTTCAGTGGGAGTTTTCTAGGACTCCTAGACTTCTAGGACATTTACATTTATGGCATTTTATCCAAAGCGACTTCCATTCCCTAACTACAGGGGACAGTCTCTCCCTGGAGCGACTTAGGGTTAAGGGTCTTGCTCAGGGACCCATTGGTGGTGCTGAATGTAGGATTCGAACCCATGACCCCTTAGACCGGAGGCAAGTATCCTACCCACTGAGCTACCTCCACCCCACACACCCCACACATTTATCTCTAACACTGTGAGAAACACCAAGGTGTACCAGGATGTTTCTAACAAGTTAGCTGGGTTGGTTATTCATCGTAAAGCTAAAGAATGCAGAGAGAAAAATTAAAAACAAGCAATTCTATAAATACCACAATAACAAAAGCAGCTCTGACAGAAAAAAAGCTTCCTGCTGGTTCGAGTCCATGTATGTGGTTTTGGGATCGACTGGCCATAAACTGTGGGGAGATACACTGGAAAATCAAAGAGTGCTGAAAGTTTTATGCCATTGCAGTAAATACAGCATGATTTCTATATGCCTATGGAAAAGTGCCTTGACATGCTGCCCCACCCCCTTCTTAACATTCCAGCCAATCTGTGACTCCTGGAGAGCTTCATTAGCCATAGCAGATGCAAATTGTGGCTTGAATTAGACTTTTTAAGAAGGTATATCAAAAAGAGTTTCAAAGGTACATCACCTCACCAGACAAAAAGTATATTATGTGTATATATTAATGTCCTTTGAATAGAAAATAAGATAGAAAGCATGAAATTAAAGAGCATACAAGGTCAATGCAACCTATAAATGTGTGCAGGGGTGTCAAGCTCCGGTCCTGGAGGGCTGGTGTCCAGCATAGTTTGATGGTTCTCCTCCTCAAACACACTCACTAAACCTGATAATTAACCAGCGAGGTGAACCAGGTGTTTCTGAGCAGGGAAATCACCAAAACGTGCTGAACCCCGGTCCTCCAGGACTGGAGTTCCACACCACTGCTGTAGTGGAAAGTTGTACAATTATGTTCCCTAATTAAAGGTGCTGAAGATCTACCCTTGGGAGTACCCCAGGGAGTTGTGGGATTGCACCTCAGTGAGAGGTTTTTTTTTCTGGATGAGGAACTGGGCACAGAAAAAGAGTCACTAGGGTGACAGCCCTCACACCACTGGGGTTGAACCCTCAAGGATACTTAAATACTAATTAGGGAACATAACTGTACCATCTTCCAGTGCATTAAGTTGCACTGCCTTCTTTCTTGACTATCTTGACTATACAGTACTTTTTTCTGACACTGTACAAGGATAGTTGATGTCCAGTTCATTGCAGTGGGACATTCTGGACAAAAGTCTCCTGGCCAGGTTTTGATCCTAGCTCTTCCCAAGCAGTGCATATATCCCTATGTGTGCAGTTGCCTCCATCGCCGTAAACACCAATTTATTTAGCGGATAATGCAGTGGCTCTGCAAGCCCGGTGGCAGACGGGTGCTGTAAACCTCGGCTGACTATAGTGCGGTCGTATAAATGTCCACAGGCAGACAGAGCAGATCTCCGACTGCATCTCCATTAGCGGCTGCTGGCCTCGGGTTATAGCGGCTCATGCTGAGCCTCGCGCAGACAGAAGCAGAGTGGCAGTGCATAATCTAGCCAGCGATGGCTCATTTTTACAGGGTCGATGAGGACGAGCCCCCCCGCAAAAAGAAAAAAAATATCCCACTTGTTGTTTAATTGATTCTGCATGATGGATTGTTTTCTCAATCCAATTACGGCAAATTGGGGATAATGTTAAATTGATCCGCCGCTCCCTGCCGAACATCCATCTTGTGTCACAGCCGCAGCAAAGCTGAATCACGTCTTTAAGTGGGAACGGTCAGTAACTGTACAGTCCGCATAGAACGGCTATATAACACCCAGTATAATCGTGCGGCGGCCAGGCAAATGTGAGGGGAGGGCAGCGCCAGCCTCGCGCGCCCCGAGAGCCGTTTGGCATTTGGTAAATGGTGAGAGTGGAGAGTTTTTTTCTCACAGACTGTTTTACTGAAGTAATGCACATTGATGGGGTGCAAGCTTGCATTTCCCTTAACGAGTTACGGAAAGAGGCAGGATTAAGTTTCGAGGAATGTATTTTTTCTTAAACTTGTCTTTTACCGTAAGGGTCTAAATACTTTAAAGAACTCAAATGTTAGCGCATGTACAAAAAGCAATATCTGGGAGTGATTTCAAAAAGCTTTTCGCAGTTCTCTGAAAATTTCAGAATCTTCAAAAATTGCCATCACTTTTTGGAGTTGCTTTGTTGATGACCAGCTCGTTGTTATTCAATCACAGTCTTAAAAATACAGCTCCCAAAAAGGATCCATTTTTGTTAATGGGTACATCTTAGAAGAACATTACACAGAACATTAAGACTGGGACATCTGGTGGCCTGCTGGTTATGGAATTGTTCCTGTGATCAGAAGGCTGTGGGTTTGAATCCCAGAACTGCTAATGACACCGATTAGGTACCCTTGAGCAAGATACCGTCCCTATACACTGTTCCTCAGGGGCTGAGTCGCAGGCTGCATCGCTTGGCGAATAGGTTGAATGCTAAGCAGAATTCCACATTGTTCATACTGTGTGCTGTGCTGTGGTGTGTTCACGTATGATAATAATGGCCACTTTACAAAATTGTACATCAGTTTCTTTTTTCCCTCTAGAACTGTACATCATAGCCAAGAAGCCCTGAGGAACCTTTTCAGGAGATTAAATAAATCCCATATGCTTCCACTCTCCTTAGAGAAAAAAATGGAACCACATTACTCAAAGGGTTCTTTACATCCAAATGCAAAAATAAGAACCTGCATTACTATCTTCAAAACAGCTTGAGAATGCACCTTATTTAGCAGATGATGGAACTGCAGATGTAAAGACCTGGAGGTGCAATCTGAAGTACGTTTCTTGAACCCATGACCTGAACATTATTAAGGCAAATATTTCTGTATCCTCATGGTTCCTTGGGTTAAAACAAACTTAAGGGACAATTTGGGAGAAACAACAACTATATGGATCAAATATATCAACCCTTCACCATCAAGTATATTCAACAGAAGCATATATATTACAAATAAGCTACGTTATTGCTCTTCTTAAATTTGATCAGTATTATTTTTATTACACCCGTAAAATTTCAAAATTGCAATGTAAAAGTGTCCGTTAATATCTGGTATTATAATATTTATAAAATATTATAATTTTTGAGGGGTTGACTAGGGGCCGAGTATTGATCATTTACAACATTTTTGATGTCGCATCGCCTCTGTTATAGTATATGGAGAGAGAGAGCGGACTGTCGAATCACCTTTAAAATGTGTGTCACAGAAAGAGTCGCAGGATAAGGCGACTGGAAAGGGACAAAATGCAGAGAAACACAAACAGCTGGAAGCCTAGCGGTTAGGGCGGTTGCCCTGTGATCAGGAAGCCATGAGTTAGATTCCGAAGACTGCTAAGCACCTCTGAAGTACCCTGAGCAAGCTACCGTCCCCACACACTGCTCCCTGGCTGCTGCTCCACTTGGTGAATGGGTTAAATGCAGAGGAAGAATTGTGCTGTTCACACTGTGTGCTGTGGTGTGTTCACTATGACAGAATGGTCACTTTCACCGGAGAAACAAAAGGAAAACACACAGCAGTCACAAAAACAGACTTCAAGACACTAAAGTCAAGGTCAGATATAAAAAATGTATGTATATATGTACCGTAAATGGCTTGGTAAGAGACACCGAGTTCACGCCCACCGGTTGTTCAGTGGTTAGATGCCCGGCAGTGAATCAGAAGATCACCTTTTCAAATATTGTATTGTATTGGTTGAATTTTTTTTGTCCATAAAACTAATGTATTTTGTCTCCAAACATGGGTTTTATAGCACCAGCACTATCGCACTTCACATTTTCTCACGGACATGCATCCAGTTAGTACACGTGCTTCCATCTTGGCCCATCCCCCACGGCATATGGTTGCTGTATGTGCATGGGCTTGCATGTGTGTGCTTTCTCAGACCACTCTCTGGTTTTCTAAGCCTGTCTGCCCCTGGGAATCTGCACCATGCCTAAGGATGAAGTATGAGTGCGTGGTGCCATATTTCACACTCTCCGTGGCAGGCGGATGGACGGATCATTAGATGTTTACTCCTCTTCCCACACACATACACAGCCACAGCCCTCCACCTCTCTTCCTCTTTGCCTCTCAGCTTTACCCCTTTATCAGCGTTTCCCTATTCCACCGTGTTAGACCGTCCCACAGCCATGCAACTGTACCGCTGTGGTATCTGTTGGCATAGTGCAGAAATCCCTAGAGTAATGGAGCTATGGAGCTAGTCTTGAGAGGCAAGTGTTGTGTCTGGACTGAGATATCGCATATGTGAAAAAAGAACACTGCTATAGGCCAGATGTACTTGAGAAAATGCTCAGATGTGGTTGCAGCCCACACCTAAGATTAACATAAGGCTGTAGCTATTTCAGTTGCCATCATACCACATTTCCTTCCCAAATATAATATAATGAATACAAAAATATATAAGTATCGGCCAATGCCAACGCGAAGGAAGCCTGGATGTTTTCTCTTTAAAAACTATGCTTAATTTATTTGGTTTTTATTTAAAAATAGGTTTTAAAGCTCAAACTACTTAAACACAAATACTAATCATGCTGAATCTAGCCATGCAAACTTGACGGAAGACCACAGACTGGTGTCTTACCAGTGACACACAGAACATGGGACAAAAAGAGAAAAATCAATGGTGCCATTTTACTGTAAGTTTAAAGGGCCCATATCATAGAAAACCAAGCTGTCCTCCTTTTTTGGAATGTAAGAATTTGAGGAAGTGGGTAAACACTGTTAAAGCTCATTGCCCAATCCATAGTCCAAATAAAGAAACTAAACTGCAAAAACATCTTCTTTTGAATTCACTATTCTTGTGATGTCACAAAAATCAACACATTTACATATACAGTAAACCCCCAGTTTTACGCGGATCTGTACTCGTGGATCCAGTCACGCGGGTTTTTTTTTAGAACAAAACTCATTGTTTTACGCGGAAATATTCAAAACAACGGGGAACCTGCAAATATTCTCCGCTTTTTTTGCTTTTTTCGTGTCATTATGGGTTTTGTTTAACTTCTGGCTCCCCCTGCAAGGCAGTAGGGCTCTCTCTTACTCTCTCTTACTCTCTCTCTGTCTCTCTCTCACTCTCTCTCTGTCTCTCTCTCTCTCTCTGTCGCTCTCTCTTACTCGCTCTCTCGCTCTCTCTGTGTATCTCTCTCTCGTGAGCGCGCTCTCTCTATATCTGTCTCTCTCTCGTTCGTGACTTTTCCAGAGCGCGTGTCTCTCTCTCTCTTTCTCTCTCTCTCTCTCTCTCTCTCTCTCCCTCTCGGTTTCTCTGTATCTCTCTCTCTTGCTCTCTAGTTCTGGAGCGCACGGATCGTCTCTCTCTCGCTCTCTCTGTCTCTCTCGTTCCTGACTTTTCCGTATTTAAACCTTGAGTTTATCTTTACATTTTCGTTAAGGGTAATGTATTAAACTGTTTAAAAAGAAATTAAAGTGTTCTGGGAGCACATCTGGGGGCATATTTAGGGTTTACACCATTAAAATAGGCATTTTAAGGCATTTTTTGACCAAAACACAATAACGCGGTTTTTCATTATATGTGGTTGTTCGTGTAATGTAACCCCCGCGAATAACGGGGGCTTACTGTATATCCATCTGTTCAGCCAACAGCAGTTTAGCCCTGCCCATTCTAGTCTAGTCTTAAGGGGTCTTTTAGTTCAAACTACTTTTTAAATTAAGCTCAGTCCAACAAAATCAGCCTGTTTAATTCCAAGGGAGAAAGAGATGTCATGTAAAAAAGGAAATACAACTGTTTTTGGTACATAAAACCACATGAAAGTGGACCAATGTAGAATACAGTCCCTTTAAAAATCGAAATAGGTTCGAACAGTTTAGAAGCTGGATACAAATACATTGGTTCTCTCCTTTAGCGAAGTGATGACAGGTTCTGAATCAAATGGCCCTGGCCTCTATGACCGCTGCCATTGTTAAAGAGCAGCTGCTAACAGCATGTTTCACAGCTGTTACTTTAATGTCATACTTTTTGTGCGATCCTTGGATGTTTTGTACCAACCCCCTAATATGCAAACATTTGAAGAAGAAAAAAGTATTTTTCTGTGCACAATTTGCATGTTTGTCTATAAGCAGCACATGTTCTTTTAAACATCTTATATATTTAACACAAAAGACATACATTTGACCCTGAGGTTTAATGCGCTGAAGCACATAATAATCAAGCTCATCTTTTAGCATCCCTATGTTTTCCAAGTGTTTTATAACACTGCTTATTAACAGAGCTCTTCAGAAAAAAACCAAACGTATATTTCCCTCTCCCGTGGCACTCCAGCCCGCCGCTGTGATGATGTAGCTGCTTGATAGGTGCTGTCGCAGTACGGGCTGCTGTTTATCATTTTGGATCGTGTGTGTGACCCGTGCTTTCAGGGCAGGGTGGTGTTTTCTGACTGATGTATAATCCTGCCTTATTTCGCAGATACAGTAGGCATATGCCGGACTCATAAAACAGGATTTAGTGCTGGCCGGCACGGGCTAAGCCGTCTGTGGGAGAGCGAGGGAAGGCAGGGTGACCGCTGGAGACTCATATTTACAGCACATTTCAGCCTCTAAATCTCCACGTTAGTGCGCGTGCGTGTGTTTGTCGCTGCTGGTTTAACTACTCACAAGCATGACAGTGCAGAGTGAGGAGACACTCCATGGGCTTAAATCAGAGCAGTACAGCTTTAAGTGTGACTTTGTTTATGTGTGTGTGTGTGTGTGTGTGTGTGTGTGTGTGTGTGTGTGTGCCAAAAGTTCCCGGGTGTTACAAAACCTTAGCAAGTGAAATTATTTTATATCAAGGCAATAGATATTTTTTCCTCAGGTAAAATTTCTTTATAAGATGTACCTTTATCAGTCTCTGAAAATGTAAATTATCAGTCATTTGATACCACACGCATATAAGAAGCCTCATCATAAACATATTATAACACTATTCATGTAATATAATCAGTATATAAAATATTATATATTCTGGATAACATAATGCAATATTAATCAGGACATTTTGTCTTCGTTTTCCTCTTCATATGACACCCAGGAACACCTCTTACATTATCTTTACTTATTTGGGGGTACTCTGCAGAAACTACAGAAAATATGAGAGAAATCTTAGGATTTCTTGAACTTACATATAATGCAGTATATGTTAAGTATTTATCCAAGCACAATAATAAGATACGGATACACAAAATCTTTCATCCAGGTTTTATGGTTGCAGACAGACACTCGGTTTAAATATGAAGTACATTTTGTTATAGTTCTGTGCAAAGGTACATTTTTTCATATTTTGCTTTAAATTGCCTTTGTGGAGTAGATTCAATTAAAGAAATAGTAACAAAAATTTGACAGTGACAGATCTTAAATATAAAAGGTGCCTAGATAAAGATGTTCCAACCACTCAGCATTCAGCGCCACCAGTATACTGATCACCGCCTGAACATCTGGAATCATCTGCTCCTGGTTGTTCACTGGTTCAGGACTTCAGTTAGATGCTCTTTGTTCTGCTTGAATGATTCATACGTAGGTCACTGTGTGAGTTAACAAACAAAAACATTCCTCTGAAACTGGTCAGGTTCAGGGACTGGGCTAAAAATGAGCATCTTTGAAAGTCCTTCAGGAAGCCTGGAGAACTGTTCCTCAAGACTACACTGAAAATACAAAAAAGTCTGGATCTTTGGAAGCAGAATAAGATGAAATGAGGGGTGGCTCAAGACTTGTACTGTACTGGATATAAAGACCCCCCATCGTCAGCGTTCAACCCTTTCTAGTGTTTAAACGCAAAAAAAATTTCAAAATGTGCTTTTAACTATACTTTAAAAACGAAACCTGTCAAATCATTATTCAAATATAATCTGATAAAGGCGCCAAGAAAAGATGCTTTGATGAGCATGCAGCTGAGCATTACAGCTAAATATAGCTGCTTTACAGTTGTTTATGGTAACAAAAGCTTTTCAGCTATTTCTTTCCTCCTTTTGTGTGTAGGCCTATGTGTGTATGAGAGTAGGGGTGAGTGTACTGTGGTGTGCTATAACTGACTAAAGTGTGTATTAAAGTGATTAAATCACTTGACTCGGACCCCCTAACAGGATCTGTCCCTGCAGATGCCGCCCCCTTTCCATGATAAACCAACTCTCCCTCCAAATCTGCCAGTTTGCTGCTAAAGGCTGCGCCGCCCTATCTGATGAACATATTGATAAAGCTAATGTACCTGATCTGGCGTAATTGAACTGCTGAGATAATGGCGGTTATCTTTTTGGTCCTACATGGCATTAGAGCTCAGGAATAATAGGAATGCTCTCTGGTGCATTACACAACAGGATATTCTAGTGCCGTGTCATAAATATGGCCGGAGATACCGTCCGGGCTTTATCTCCCTGTTATAAACATGCGGCTGCTTCTGAGGTGAGATTCCTTTTTAAAAGGTTCAACGGCCAAAAGACTCCTCATCTGTCTCCTGTCACTTAATCAAAGATTGGGCCTTTCGCAAAAATCTATTTAATGATATTTAAATGAACTAGACGCCTTTTATTCTATATAAACTTAATAGCATTCCTTTATTATGATCTGACGGGATAGAGGCTCTTCGTACTGTATCTGATCTATAGTTGCCGGCTGGCATTTCCCAAAAGCTTTTCAGAGCAACTATAATAACAGATGGAATATCTTGGAATAATGTTTTTGAAACTAAAAGCCTTGAGGAATGTATGATCTCTTGGGAAGGTTAAAATTGTATGTATTTATTTTGAAGGCCAAGGCTTTTTCCTACATTTTTTACTTTTTTATTCATGCAGCACAGCTGTCCAGATTCAACTTAAAGCAGTCAAGTAGCTTGTGTAATAAGTATTTTTATTTTTTTCTGACTAACAGAAATGGATCCTGCTCCACACAGAACCAATATTTTAATGTGTAAATGTTTTCAATGTTTCAATATATTGTGTTTTTATTTTTGTTAGCATTCCTTAAACCAAAATGGAGCCACATTGACAGGCAAAGTTGCCTTGCTTTAGTTTTTCCTCTGATTTGAGCTTTTTTTTCCTTCTGACTTAATCTAACATGGTGGTGTCACACTTTCACGATGTGAGTTTACATAGAGGCTCATGAGGATCAGATTTCCTTTGTTTGGATATAAACTATGTTCTGTAAAATGTAACAGGTTAACATCTCACCGCATCAGCAAAGTGTGTGAAGTCTTCTCTCCTTCTTGTTGTTGCCGTTGTTGTTATTGTTATTATGGTAATCAGTGATTTTCTCAGATTATATCCAGTTTCAGAATTTTGTTGGGCTCAAGTCAGTTTTAGACTGAAAAGAGGTTCAGGTTGGGTTGGATTCAGACAACAGATTTTGGTCTTTAACTAAAGCTGCTCCTGTACAAGGAAGAGGCATTTACAGGACAGCTTTAATAGTGCCAGTCCAGCATTTATGATCAATGCAGAACACAAATAAGCAGGCACAACTCCCTAACCACAAGCTGGTGGCCTTCGATCAGAAGGTTGTGAATTTAAATCCCAGGTCTTCCACAAGCACCACTTCTTCCACAAGCACCACTGAGGTACCCTTGAGTATGATACTGTCCCCACACACTGCGCCCTGGGCACCACTGTTGGCTGCCCACTGCTTCATCTGGGTGATTGATTTAAATACAGAAGACATATTTCACACTGTTCACACTGTGGTATCTTCATAGTTCACTTTTCACACAACCCATCTCAAAATTCCAGAAAAAAACATCTTCATAGGGTTGAGTTTGGACCAAATCACAATGCTGTGTTTTCCCTTGGAGACTTGGGACTCAGATTTGGGTCATAACTAGCAGAATTATGTTATGCAAACATACAAAATGAAAAGAACCTCCTTAGGACCACCACTGACTTGTAGTGCTAGTACAAGGACTCCAGAGACTGCCAGGCCAAAGTCTACAGTGGTCCCTTGCAGCTGAAAGTGGTCCCTTCCTTAGAAACTGGCACAAACTGTGCCTGGAAAAAGTAAGAGCTTTCTAATCAAGTAAAAAGTAGAAGTCTAATGTAGTGGCCAGTAAGTGGTCACTGTCATATAAAGTTACTATTTTGTCAATAAAAGTCTCTTATTGCTGTATAAACACTAACATTTCTGCATTGTTCACCTGCAGTGCTGGTGCTGCTAATCGTGACGGTGCGAAGGAGGAAGAAGGAGCCCCTGATTCTGGATGAAGATCGTGACGTGCGGGAGAACATCGTCCGTTACGATGACGAGGGTGGTGGAGAAGAAGACACTGAGGCTTTCGACATGGTCGCCCTGCGCAACCTCAACGTCGCCAGAGACAGCAAGACCAGGCGGGACGTCACACCCGAGGTGCCCACACTGTACTGTTCGCGCCCACCACCCTACAAGATGACGCCCGACAATGGCATCTTCCGGGATTTTATATGGGACCGGCTGAAAGATGCAGATGTGGACCCTTCGGCGCCCCCTTATGATTCGCTGCAGACGTACGCCTTCGAAGGCAGCGGCTCGGTGGCCGAATCGCTCAGCTCGCTGGAGTCGCTCAGCACAGACTCGGAGCAAAGCTACGACTACCTGAGCGACTGGGGGCCGCGATTCAAGAAGCTGGCCGACCTCTACGGCCATAGCGACAGCAGCAATATATTCTCCTCCTAGCCGCAGGTTTCCGGTCCATTGCTGACGCTATCATGCGCTAAATCAAGGACGTAATGGAAGTGATCGTCGAGAGAGTGCCAATGACTCACTGATATGTGAAAGAGGTGGGTGGGAGGACAAAATACAGAGCAGGAATGAGCGTGGGAGAAGATACTGGGAGAGGTTAGATTATCAAAAACAAACAAACAAAAAAACACAAAACGTTAAGGTGTTATCATGGCCTGGTGTAATAAGGACGAGCTGTGGCTTCTTTTGTCCTCTAATGCACTTCGAACTGAAGACCACAACTATGGTGCCTGGACTTGGGATGTGGTTGAGAAGACTAAAAAAAGGATATTGTGGGTGTGAGAAGAATGAACCATGGATGTGGGGGCTGGTGTCTCAACCGGGAATACAGTTACGCCTTGTTTCCGCAGAGACGTCGAGAGGTGTTCTGTCTCCGTGGCGATAAATCAAACACCCGACTAGCCCCGTTGTCCTGTACCAGTGTTCTCTGATCGGTATCTGTGTGTTTCTGTTTTGTCAGATATTTCTATGACTCATGGGTTCTTCGGGAAAAAAAAATCAATATGGACTGAGCAGCCGAGAACACCGAAACACATTTTTCTCTGTGGAAAAAAAAAGGAGGCAAAAAAGGAACTATTTGCCAGACATATTGCCTTGTGAGGTACCCCAACTGTTGCTGTGTAAAATATCTTTTCTGCATAGCGTCTCATCTGACAGCCAATGTTAGTTTTGTATGAAATGGAGCGTTCGCTGCCGCTTAATCTTTAGCCCATGAAGACAGAAAAGCCCTCAGTCTTTTAGAGAATAGGTTTACATGAATAGTGCTTCTGGGGGGATGATTTTTGCCTTTTTGGGTGGATCCTCCAAGGCTACCTTTGTTTTACATACAAGGAGAATAAATTGTTGGATAAAACCCATTTATCTCCCTCACTTTTCAGCTCCAAAAGCGAACGTGTTTGTCAGGTTCTGCCTCATGTACTGTGAACTGTAGGTACGTGTTGGCTGACTGTAGTATTGGGAGTTGTTATTTATGCTCGATACAGCCAGGCTGTTGTTGACGAGGGGCCTCAGTGTGGAAAACAGTATTTTTATTTTACTTCAGAAAAGACGGTTCTCATTTTTGTCAGTAAGGAAAGTGAATGTTGTATCTGACAACTTCTTTCACTTTTGAATCCTTAACCCTTAGAAGTCTAAAGTTCTTATTGAAGTTTTTGTAGGCCATTTAAATGCAAATGCTGACGATCACAATTACACTATTTTGTGATCATTAATTGTGATAAAAGATTGCAAATAATAATCTTTTATGATTCTAAAGAAATACGTCTGAGTGGATGAAATAATCTTCACCAGAATATATTCAGTATCCTTTCCGTAATTCAGCAACAATATTTTGATCATATGAACATGAATTTGAACACAAATATGAGAGTTTCAGATGTAAATATATAGTACTGCGCAAAAGTCTTAGGCACCTAAAGAAATTGTGTAAAGCCATTTTTTCCTCAGCGTCATCCTACTAGCAAAAATAACATTAGGATAAATGCAAACAAGCAAGAAAGCAGTAAAAAGTATTAACATTGTTTTGTTTGCGAGAAAAGTAGTTTATATTTTGTGAGCTGGTAAGGTGAACAGATTTCTCTTTTATGCCTCCAGCCATTTTTTTGGATTTGTGAAATTCGATGAGAGATCCATCAGATGGAACATCATTTCACATAAAATCACTATTTACACTCACTGCTCATCGTAAAGAATTTTGAAACATTATTTTTAAAGTTGCCTAAGACTTTTTGAAAGTATATACATTGTAGTCTCTCACTCTTGTTCATACAGCCTGTTGATTCTAGGTATGGTGGATGGCGGAAGCTCTTGAGGGGAACTGGAGCTTTCCATCTTTACTATTGCTTTTGTTAGTTTGCTGCTCATTGATTTAACCTATAGGTCTCCCACAAGCACTGTCCATCATATTCTTCTGAAGGTGCTGAAGGTATCACTTTAAAAGCCTTTTGGATGTTAAAAACGGTATTTGGTTTCAGTTATAGCAACTTACACGAGCAACTGGGCTTCAGTCTGCACTAACAGATGGTTTGAAGGATCAAATGAAGGAAGTGTCTAATCTTCTGGGTGCATTTTATTATCCTTGACAGCTTTACACAATTATACCAAGCAATTACATAGAACATAATAAATCACATTTATATTCTATTCACACTATCAACATGTTTGAAACTTTTTTCTCTTTGTTTTGCTGTCACGAAATGGCCCAAACGGTAATAATACACCAGGCTTCGAATATCATCAGCAGCTGAAACTTCTAAGGGTTAAGTTTAAATGAAATGGTCTGAAACTGCTTTAAAATGTTCTTCATATATGCAGTGACTGAAATATGTTTTTTTTTGTACAGACTATCATAAAGTAAAAAATTATATATATGCACATTTTTAAACAATTCTCTGCAGGTTTCTTTCACTCGTTACTGGTTGGTGGGCTGTGGCCAAATCTCTGAGTTGTGCTGAATGCTGATCTCATAAATAGGTGGTGTGTTTTGTGTTTGCGGTGTGGCACAGGCAGACAGATGATCAGTAATCAGGGCCTTGGCGTCGGCGAGCGAATGCTGCCCTGGCTTTGATGAATGGCGTGAGCCACGTCGGAGCGTTTAAAAGGCCTCCGCTAAATTAGCCCCGGAGAGCAGTGACTGATGACTCTGTTGTCTCGGAAAGAATAAACATACATCCAGAAATACGACCGCACGTCCGCACACGGCCAGACGGGATGGGCGATGCCCCGGCACGACGGCAAGCCCAATCTATAAATCGTCACGCCTTCATAGCCGAGAGCGGAGGAAGGCCAGGTTAGAGCTGCAGCCATTTTTGTTTGAGCTCAAGACATTCTCTTTACTTGATTTAGGCTTGGTGCTAATTAGCAAGGCATTACTTGTAGCTCTAGTGCAAAGGTAAAGAAGAAAATGCCAAACATGTCTTTGATAATTGCGTTCAAACTTTTGGAATAACTTGCAACATTATTCTTTATACTTTATACACAGTAATTACTTCACTGAAGGCCAGTGTTCACAAGGCTTCATGATACCTATGTAAAGATTTCATGACAACGGACAAACATTTATAAAGGCTATTGCACCTCAGAAAATTTTATAATAATGGATACTCATTGGAATAAGCCTGAAATGTTTATGGCAGGTTTATGTCAGTTGTAATTAAAGGTTTATGTATGGCGTCATGTGGCCTTTCCAATACTGCACACAATAACTTGTACAATTACACATATATATCATATACAGTAGTGTTTTACATTTACATCGATCAGCCAATAACATTAAATCCACTGACAGGTGAATATCATTGATTATTTTGTTACAATGACACCTGTCAGGGGGTGGGATATATTAGGCTGCAGATGAACAGTCAGTTCTTGCCATTGATGTACTGGAAGCAGGGCAAATGGGCGAGCACAAGGATCTTAGAGGCAAATTAAGAAGGTATCGACGACTGGGTCAGAGCATCTCCTAAACGGCAGATTGTGTGGGATGTTCACTAGTACCAAAAGTAGTCCAAGGAGGGACAACCAGCGAACCAGTGACAGGGTCACGGGCGCCCGAGGCTCATTAATTCCCGTGGGAGAGAAGGCTGGCTCATCTGTTCCAATCCCACAGTAGAGTTACTGCTGAAAAAGGTGCTGGCTATGACAGAAAGGTGTCAGTGCATCATAGCTCGCTGCATATGGAGCTGTGTAGCCACAGACAGGTCACAGTGCCCATGCTAACCCCTGCCAAATTGTTCCATAATGGTTTGCCAAACTTTGCCAAAATGTTCACAGTAGACACCACAGCACACTTTCAGAGGTCTTGTGAAGTCCATGCCTCAATGGGTCAGAGCTGTTTGGTGGCATTAGGTGGGGCTAGAAATATTAGGCTTGTGGTTTTAATGTCATTGCTGATCGTATACACGTATTAAGATACTTGCAGTCATTCTTAGCCTTTCAGCTATGGTCCTCCATATCTCTTTTTGAACCTCCGCATGTGTGTTGCTCATGAAAGTTTTTCTGCTCTGCCCTGAGCATGGTGTGCTGTTCTGCTGCCATTTGTTTGAGCCACAGCTCAGACAACAGAGCTGTGTTTGGTCAAGCTGGCTATTAAAAATGTAGGCAACAACAACTTAACACGTTCTATCTGAACAGAAAACTATGTAAATGTGCTTTTTTAAGCCAAACTATTCCTTTTTTCATGTTGCAAAGCTGATCCAGGATCAGACTCATGACGTGTTTTCGCTGATTCTTGTTGGCAGTGTTTATTAGCATTTTTCTAAACTTAAGCTCACACATGAAACACACTGGAACATTAACAGTACTTTTTGTCAGCTTATAAATCACATAATTAGGGCTGACCCAATTATTTTCATTATTCATTATACTGGGTAACACATTTTTATGAAAGGTCTGTTTCTTTGCAAATAAGTTTTGCACACTGATTCAGTTTTTTCCTACCTTCAACGGTTCTAGAGATAAACAAAATTTCATGTATATTGTTCATGATAAGTTTGTTATAATACTATTATTTTCATATTAATCTCACTGATGCGTGTGTCTCACACTCAATAGTGAGTGTTGGCAACACTGTTATCTACATATACAACAAACAAACAACATATTAACATGCTAAAAATGATAAGTATAGTAAAAGACCATATCAGCCGAGCAGCCAAGTTTAGTTTTATTCTAAAAATGACGTTTCTAACGAAACCCTTGAAGATAAACGTTACCACTGAAATCAGTGTGCCGAGATTGTATAAGAAACATGTAATGAAACAAAGTTTTGTTGCCTGGTGTTATGAATGTTTCAAACTACTCATTACATTGGGCAATGTCTTTTTCTTCCAAACCACAAAATTTGTCATTTATTATACAACATATTTCATCAAGACCTTTAGAAAGGAATTATCAATATACAATCAATTGTACTACTGACTTTAATAGTTTCTAATGAGGGCAGCTGTACCGCTGGGTGCTCGGAGCCTTATCATCTGGCAGTGGTTGAAGAGAAGGACTGAAATCCTGATAGTGATTAAATAAATCTAATTTGTTAATATTATAACCACCGCATCTAACTCATGAAAGCTATATTCATACGAGAGGCTACAATCACAGGTTCTATAACAACATATTGTGCACATGTAGCTGTCTATTTACACCTTGTTCCCCCTGCTAGATCTATCAAATAGTACTTTTTTAAGTCTTTTTGTTTTTATGAACATGAGCACTCATTTAGAAATACCAACATATTGGGACAACCCTAAACATTATTTGCACTTTCATAAGCCAAACAGGCATTTAAAAGGAAAACAAATAGTTTGCCAGTTTAAATATCTTATGAATGTATAACACACTACATTCATAAGAGATTACTGACTATTGAGCACAAAGTGTCCTGGCATTCGGGTACAGCAGCAGCATTCAAGCGCTCTTTCCCAGCTTTGGTTATTTACCAGATAAAATGTTCAGGCAAATGTGCCAAAATAATGCTAAATGACTGATTGCCAGTCTGTTCTTTGGAGTATGACTATTCAAATCATGTATCACTTATTAAGGTGACACTTTTTATGGGTGCTTCACACGACCAGGCGCCTGGAGACGTTCTGGAAGTTGGCAGCCACTGGTTGCTGTTTTATTTCCATGCGTGGCATCCAGCTTAATTAGCAGCTCTGAAATTTCAACCATAAATTTTACAAGTTTTAAATTGCAGTCCATTGCTTTAGGACAGTTGCATGAACTCCCTGTCAGAAGTATGACTATGTAAAGGCTCTTTGCATCATATGACTTATGAAGGTCCTTTGTCCTGTTATGACACTTTGCTTATGTTTTTTTTAAAGAAAGCGTTACGGCCTTCTTTTTTTTTTTCATTATTTGGGCTAATGGATTTTCTGTATGACCCTGCTGGTAATTTAGTCGCTTTGGTCTCCGAAGCAAAGGTAATGAAGATTGAGAACACTGTGATCGTTAGAGGGGGCCGTTATCTGGAAAGCAAATGTAATTATTTGTTAACTGGCTCACTAAATGAAAACTAAAAGGGCAATAGAAATCTCGTTTGACTTAGCACTGAGTAATAATAAATAGCATTTTAATTAAGCAAATAAGCACAGAGTAGCTGGAGTAAGCAGATAACGGCGGGCGGGAGGGCAAAGCATCGCATCAGTGCTCGAGATGAGGCGGCGCGGCCATAAATCATGCAGACTGGAAATCAATGCGATTTTTACATTTGAGAATAATCATATTTTTTGTTTACCGCACTGCCCGGTGGTTCTGTTAACCGACGGACAGACCTCATAAATGTAGCCCACTCACTAATGACAGAAGACATGGTGGACGGTAAATACTGGAACTTTAATTGTTGCCACTTAAGGACAGAGAGAAGTTACTGACCACCAAGCTGAATCCCACATTTACAGGAAGAACTTTATACACAAATGGTGCTGTTTCCTTCCTGACAAAATGCGCAGACTCTCAGCATTCTACTTTTGCCACCTGAACTGATCATATTTGTTTTGGAAGCTGCGTCCTATTTGATGTTCATTTTGCGTCTTCGTATGATTCACGAAGGTCTCATCATCCAAAGCCTCGAGGCGCTGGCTTGGGCTGCCTTGGGCGGCCTTTAACATCCAAAATGGAGGAAAACGAAGGTCTTAAGTGCAATGGAATCATGCAGAACCCTCCCCCCTTCCGTGTCAAGCCGACAATCAGAGTCCCCCACCCTCTTTCCACCACCACCACATTCTCCAGTTTGGTCTGGTTTGTACATATTGTTTAGAGGCGGGAGCCGCTCCGGATTTTGTAAACAGAATTTCTGTTAATGCTCTTGACTTAAAGTCTCATGTATGATTTTGAAATAAAGTAACACATACTGTTTCAGTGAGTCTGACGTCGAGTGCTTTTCATGTGCATGTGCGTTTAGTGCATGGGAGCACAGCTCTAGAGTGGAGGGGGTCGTCCATGCTCAAATCCCCCAACAGTTTGGATAAAATTGACCCCAAAGATGGATTTATTTTATGAATCTTGTTTTCTGTCTAAATCTAAATCTCTTGGCTTACTTACACATCATAACAATTAGAGCAATAGCACGACTGTGTAGCTACTTTATTCAGATTTATGGTTAGTGTCTGCTTCTGTAGTTTTGCTGAAGCTACACTGAAAAAAACAATTTCTTGGTGAGTAAAAAATGTCATGAATCTAATCAAATTGTGCAATATTTTCATTGTCAGATTGTTGTAACAACATGAATAGATGATTAGTATCACGAGCCGGGCCGTACAGCCCGAGCTCGGAGCTACCTGGAAGGTTGCAGGAACGAGGAAGCAGGCAGTAATCC
>JBBPDC010000039.1:24334259-24352652 GCA_037974485.1 Hemigrammopetersius urotaenia | reverse complement strand
GTAATATTTCTCTGGTAGCGCCGTTTGTACTCAGTTCAACAGAACAATACTATGAGTGTCCATAACGGCTCACTGCTTAACACTGAGTGTGAATGTGTTTGTCAGCCTAAAAGAGTGGGTTTGTGTCAGATGGTAACCAGCAGAAGCTATATTCCAGTTCTCTTTACTGAAAGAGTCATTCTAGAAAGGCAGCATACAAAAATGTGTTAGCATGTTTTACAAGCTTCCAAAAATCGTCCATGTGCAATTCTAGCACTAACACAGCACTAGAATCCTATTAGAGCACAAGCAGGAGTTAACATTATCATACAGATGAGTTTTTCTCATTTTGAGACTGTATTTGTGGATGTTAGCTGAAGGGCTAGCAGTGTTAGTCATCATTTGCCACAGCATCATGTTAATGTCATCACCCAGTTATTATGATCTTCAAAATGCTTCTGCAGTTTCTGTCTTTTGATGTTAAAACATATTTCTTAATCAGTTAATGACTGGATCAGGCATGTTGGGACCAGGGAAAAGATGAAACGGCTTCAGTTTTAGATGACTTTAGAATTGAAGGGGCATTTTTAAAAAGTGCCGTTAATACTGATTGATGAACTGTAGATGAACATTGCCTTGACTGGCTGCCCTGCATTGTTTGCAAAAAGCATTATTTGTAGCTTCAATGTGAATAGGCGAGGCTTAACTACTATTGGCTGAATAGGAGGCTACATATAAATGTATTTTTGTGACATCAAAAAGCAATGAAATGAAATTTTTTGCAGCTTAGGTCCTAGACAGTCTCCATCTATGGACTGTGAGGAAATATGTAGTAAAGACCTTCTGTCTTTACATCCTGGATGGGGGAGGTTTTTACAGTTTCAGTATTTGGTCAGAATGATAAAAGATAAGTGATGTTACTCAGTGCTACTCTGGCATTAGCACCGATTCTATTTTATTTGAGCTCCTCTTGCGCCAATTTGTCGTGTTTCCACAGCGTTCATGCAGCTTTAACACTTTACACACTTGCGCACAAAGATTCTCCAGCCTTTAAAGCCTTTGCTTATCACAGAGAGCGCCTCCACTACTGAAGTGTACAGTACATCACCTCTCATTAGCTGCATCGGTGTGTCCCGCTCTTGTTTACCTAGATGCGTCTGCTGGTGGGTGAGTCACACCTTGCAGTGTTGGAGGCCTTGCCGCCGGGGACCAGTGCGTATGCAAATGAGGTGCACTAGTAGCGTGTCTTAATCTGGATGGACAGGCTGGGGGTCTGCAGTGGATAGAATCATCACACGGCCTCAGGGGGACATACAGCCAGGTGTTCGGCCCATCAAACAGGAACACCGAGCTTTACACATGCTTTTAACCCGTAGAATGCGAGCAGCACAGATCTGTGCAGGACGCACAATAAATGGTAAAAATACACCATACAGCAAAACAGCTTCTTATATGAAAGTTCCTCTGGTTTGTACTGATGCTTGAGGTGCATTTTTAAAAAACATATAACAATAATAACCTGTTTTGGGTTTTAAAACTAACATCAGACACAAATAAAGACCAAAAAAGTGAATGGGGGAAACCCGCAGAGGGAGGGTGTCCGGAGAGCGGCCGAGCGGTTCCGCATCATTTAGAAGAGCAGCGAACGACAGATCGTGTAGGAGAGCAAACACCGCTTTTAGACTGTTTTACACTGTTTATATTTATTGAAATCAGATATTACCAATATACTCTGACTTCTAAGGGGTTTCACTAATAAGCATGTTCTCTTTGTCGATTTCATTACCTTCCAGACATTCCAGGAGGGTCAGAAACCACTCCCCACTGTGAGAGGGGGGGGGGGTGTCTGGTGTAGATGTTCCAGTTTGGTCAGAAAGGCCCTAAAGTGGGGTCAGTGATCGGTCAGTCACGCCTGAAAGGCTATTTCGTTATTTAATTAATGACCAAATGTACTCCACAAGCACCAGTGACATATGGAAGGGAGGGTATGTGTATGAAGACAGGGAACACACCGTGTGTGGAAAATGTTAATTGTTAAACCGAACGCACCCCTCAAGATGGATGCACTGCAAAAGTGCTTTGTCATCAGTGAGTCAGCCAGAGAAGGAGAGAGAGTGTACAGTGTGTGTGTGTGTGTGTGTGTGTGTGTGTGTGTGTGTGTGTGTGTGTGTGTGTGTGGACCTTGACACAATCAAACTGAGCCATCAAAATCCATCCATGAAAGCATCAAGAAAGCTCAAGACTGGCTCTCAGTATGGGTCTGCGTGTGTGTGATGGTTGCACATGCGTCAGAGGCATTTGTTTACTGCCTCTTTGAAATGGAGTCATAGTCCATGTTTACACACAAACACACACGTGTATACATGCACTATGAAGAAAAAAAGATCAGTCAGAGTCAACATCAAGGGTGATTGACAGGTGGAGGAGGCTGTAGCCTTCTTCTGAATGATGCAGAAGGAGTCCATTTTATCTCTATTGATCAGTAGGCCCTGGGGAGAGAGGGGCACAACCTGATGTGGGGGTAAAATTCCTCCTAGATCTTTAATGTGGTTAAACTGGTTCTCCTGTTATTTCCATGGCAACCACATCTGCGAATTTTCACAGCAGTCTGACAGACAGTTGTCCATGAAAGTAAGATTATTCATCAGACATGTCACCTACTATGTATAACTCACATGAGAGAATGGAGTTAAGTTGTTCTGAAAGTCTTAGTTGCAACACTGTTAAAACCAACCCCACCATGTGGAGGCTGCAATCAAGCTATAGTGTTGCAACCTAGAGCCCCAGATTCAGATGCTGTTGGAGATGTTAAAATTACTCACTGACCATAGCTGACCATTTGGTGTGTATAATATGTTTTGTGTTTTATTTGACTTATTTGACTGTTTTATTTGACTTTTATTTTTTTATTTTTAATTTATATTGTCTCTGTGTGCCTGTGCAATCGTAACATAAGCAGTTTTCTCCAGGATTAATAAAGTTTTCAGATTCTGAAACATCTGGACTTTGTTCCAAAGAGGCCTATTGCAATCAGCACACGTACACACAGCCCCTAGCAGGATCTTACAAGGTATCAAATTCACTATAGCAAGTAATATTGATGATGACTGAAGGCTGTATTATCGTAAGCTTTAATATAATCTAATAAAGATATTTACCTCCGATGATGCATTTCCTGACCAGGCTGCAGGCAGTTGGTTATAACAATGCCTTTACATTTGACAGTGCTTTGCAGTGAGTGTCATGAGATTACCTGCACATATAAAGAGCAAATTGCAAATGATGACATCTATTACTGTAGTCCTGATACAAAACTGAGAGATGAGGGGCAGACTGCAGAGGCCCTGCAGACTGGAGAGCAAATCGTTAGAACACACAATACAGGTTTAGCGGTTAAACTCCATACCCTGAGAGATGATGAGAGTATTGCAACTCTGCCTATGATCAGTGGACAAGAACATGTCTACTTAGGACTCAGAGCATGTCAATAAAATCTGATTTTAACAAATTCAATCGGTGTAAAACAATCTAAAACTGGTTATTGTTCTCCTACGTTTCTTCTTTTGCAGAACATGAATTTCTGCCTTTTCTTCACCATCTGAGTCATCTCCTTCTGCCCTGACTCTGTTAAGCCATGGCCACTGGGCTTTTAGCCACTTTATTCACACTGCAAATAAGCACGAGTTGCCCTGTTGTCAAACACTACACTAGCGTTCCTGGAATGCAAAATCAGGCAACCAGGATGAAAAAATATCAGCCAGAAACATTTATTGGTTTAGGGAAACATGGATAAAGGGAAACATGGATAAAAAATCAATGATGTATGAATGTATCCATGATCCTTTATTTCATGGACCTTTAGTTCATTGTCACTGTTTTCCAATCTATAAAGATCTCGTGACTTTCCATTGCACCATCTGTCATCTCCTTTTTCTCTTTTCGTCTGGAAGTGTGTCCTCCGACTGAAGCTCACAGTCCTCTCGAGACTGCATTTGTCCACTCAACAAAAGTATCAGCAGCTAAAACCATTTGGTGAGAAAATAAGATGCCTATTCCCTGTGTCTACGGGTATTTTAGGTAATGGTGGCCTCATCTCTCAATAAAGCCTCCAAAAACCCACTTGCTTTGACACAGACTGCCGTTTTCAAGTTTTCCTTCCCATAAAGAATTTTCACTGTCCTTAAGACATGTATGTAGACTAGGGCTGGAAAAGTTACAAGTTATTATCACATTAACACATTATTTACTTAACGCCGGCTATTATTTTATGTCGCGTTAATGCAGGTTTTTAAAAATCCTTTTATTTTGAAAGTTCTGTGCTTTCAAAACAAAAGTAATGGGATGCTTGACCCCTGCAAAAACCAGTCAACACGTACAGCGCTCCCAGCTTTTGTCCATACAAGACGCCTGACCATAACACTGCATTCAGATACATAGGCTTTCATATGGAGTTGGTCCCTCTTTGCAGCTGCTATAATGGTTCCGCCCCCATGTGGTTAATCGCAATAAAAATGCTAATCGTTGCCCAGCACTAATATATATATATGTGTGTGTGTGTGTGTGTGTGTGTGTGTACGATTATGTTGAGGGTAACTTATTTTTCAATAATAAACTAGATAAAATGTGAATGCCCTGCAGTGGCAAATAGCTTTGGCTTTGAGATTTACAGAAATATTTTAACTGCAGATGTGTTAGTGTGTTAAAGGGAACACTGCTGTTGAAAAGCTCCTTATTTAAAGTGTTTGTTTAAAGTTTTATTCCACTTGTGTTCATATAGAAGTACACAATACACTATTAATGCGAATATAATTTAGCATATAACAATGCAATTAATCGCAGATCACAATTCAAATTGTAATCATTGCCCAGCATTTATATATATAAGATTATTATTTGACAAAGTGTTGACATTATTGATTGTCATTAATAAACATAGATCTGCACAAAGCAAACATATTTGTCTATATGCTGATGAGTATCCAAAACAGTATGTTTAGGACAGACTAAAAGGTGTGCTTAATCGCAAGTGAACAATGGCAAGCATGAGGTTAATCAGGATTAAATACTGACAGCCCTAATCTAGACACACTGTTGTGGTTTTCCAAGGACCCAAAGACCGTCTTCAAAGCAGGATCCTTAATTCACCAGTGTATTTTTATACACTAATGGAAAAGCTCTTGTGTCTTCCTGTCTTCCGTGATCTCACACATTCATCCTTGTAAATGACTCAAGAACCGTAAATGACTCAATGAATGTCAGTACCTTCATTCATTAACAAAACGAGGGAAATGGCCACTTCAGTTGTTTCACCTAGAACTAGGTTTAGCACATGTGCGTAACATCATGCATGTACTTGGTTCGGCATCTTAGAAGTAGCCTTGCACGTTTGATGTACCTTCCATGGCCTTACTTATTGAGTTAAATAAAAAAATTCAGCACATCTACATTCATCCGAACAAAATATGTGCCAGTAGATGCTTCATGCTGTAAAAAGCCTTGTAGAAGGTCTTTAACATACCTCAGTATTAAAGGGTCCAGCTCTTGCGATGTCCTAGCTTCAGTAACCTTTTTTGCAATGGTCTCCTTAATGAGCTACTACTGTTTGGGGTAAACCCCTAGAACCCCTGTATTAATGAAATCTGATTTCATCAAATATAAACAGTGTAAAACAGTCTGAAACTAGTGTTTTCTTGCCTACACTCTCTCCGTTTGCTACCCTTTTGCTCGGCGCACCGCTGCTCAGCCGACCGCTGCTCAGCCGCTCTCCGGACCCCCTCCCTCTGCAGGTTTTCCCCACACACTTGTGGACAGAGATTATCTTGAAAGTTCTGCTGGGTTTGATCTTGTGTTTTTTCTGTTTGTTTCTAAGAGCTAAGCTTAAAGAATTTGGGGCATTTTTGTTATTTATGGACATTTGTGTGTGATGCCATTTTAAAACCCTAGTGGTGGTTATTTTACAATATTTTACAAAGAAATTACAATATCTTTGATTCTATGTATCATAGGAACAACAAAGCTGAGCATGACGTCTGACACCTCGAGCATCAACACAAACCGGGCGAACTGGTGGTGGCCTAGTGGTTAGGATACTTCGAATCATACCTTCAGCATACCCCCACTGGGTTCCTGAGCAAGAATGCTGGGAGACCGTCCCCTGTAGTTAGGGAATGGAAGTCGCTTTGGATAAAAGTGTTTGCTAAATCCTGTAAATGTAAATGTAAGCATCCAGTCTGACTGTATGATAACAATTTACCATTTGTTGCACTGCCAGCACGGATCCAGGCTGCTCATTTATAAGGGTTTAGTTAGGCCACGCCCCCCCCCCCCCCCAACCATCTTCAAATGGTTGAGAACTTACAAAAGCATTTTATGAAATCATTCCATAAAACATTATGAAATCATATAGTTAAAAAGGCTCATGGGGAGCTGAGGATGATCACAATGTGATTATCGCAGCCATTAGCAGCTGAACAATCCCACACATCCGTCTCCAAACCCAACCCTTGATGTTTTCCCCACCGTCCCTCTCAGCCGCATGGCACCATATGGAGAAGCCGAGGTGACAGGCATGATGGTGTCAAAGCTGCAAGGTGAGGGAAGAAAATAGAAGCAGGCACTGGAGACACAGCCCTAATGAAGAGTAGATCTGAGGGCTAGCTGATGTTGGTTGACAGATGCGCTTGAAAATGAGCAGAGAACAATGTTTCACATTCCATTAGGGCTGAAAGAGGCCATCATGATGAGACACGTAAACGCTTTTAGCCTTCAGATGCTCACCAAAATTCTCCGTAATCTTCAGCCCTGACATGTGTAAGGAGAACTCTTTCATAAGCTTCAGGAGGCAGACTTGAATGCATTTTTATATTTTTTTTAAACCCTCAAGAGACACATGCAAAAAATTAGGAAAAGTTACACATTTCATTTCATTTTGTAAGTAATGCATTCATGCCGTTACACAGCATTGCATGTAGTTTCAATTTGACAACATTTTGCTCATTTGAATGCAGAATCCAGTTAGTATCTGGTGAATTAAACACACACACACACGTCTGGCCTCACCTTATTAGAATATGGCTCACTTTATTAGAAAATGCCATGGGTGTAGCCAGGCAGGTCAAAAAAGGGATGAAGCAGCATTCTGACCAAATTATAAATATCTTGCAGAAATGCTGTGCATAGGTTTAGGTTGGAGTCACTGGCATATATTTGAGCTCTTAGAGTGTATTAGTAAAATCGGATTTCAACATGTGCTCTTTCACATGGTGCACTGCCACTCCGCCGCTCTCCGGATCCCCCTTCACCTGCAGGTTTTCGCCACTCACTTGTGGGCGGAGACTATCTTAAAGTTGTTCCTGGGATCAAAGATCTTGAGTTTTTCTGTTTGGTTCTATGACAAAATAAATGAATGGTTTAATGGGCATTTGCATTTGTCATGTCATGTTATATCCCTCAGTAGTGGTTATTATTATTACATGTTTTTAAAATTACAATAACTTTGGTTCTACATGACATAGGAACACCAAACAAAGCTCAGCATGACGTCAGACACTTTGAGCATCAACACAAACCAGGAAAACTTCCATATAAGAAGTTGTTTGGCTGTATTACAACAATTTACCCTGTGCTACTTTTCTAGTACAAATCCATGATTTTTCTGTTCGGAGGGTTAACAGGTTGATCAAGTGTGGGTCAAAAACCCGGAATGCCATCACTTTCACAAGAATCTCTTTAAATTAGAGGTCTTACAGTGTCTTTGGACAGTGCTACCTATGCATATATGACCTAACAGATACCTCTGATTGTCTAGAATTACTCTGTATCAAGTGATTTAACAAATTAACCTACTTAATAAAAGCACATTTCATTTGGTACTATTTTCAGGTGCCAGGGATTGGACACTTCATTTTTACCTAGTTAGGCCACACAAGTGCATTTTTAAAAGAGCTTTGTTCCTTTCCCACTTTTTTCTTTATGACGTACAATCTGGCATGTGCATAAATCTAGGCACCCTTTCAGTCAGTAGCTAGAAGATCATCTTTGGCTGAAAATATGATTTTGTGTATGATTTAGGAGATTTCCCCCTTCCTTGGACAATGCTTTCATCCTAAAAATGATCAAAGGTCATCTTGCATGGATAGCCCGCCCTCTCATCAGGTCTAAAAGTTTTGAGAATCCTATTGTTTCCTAGTAAAGTCTAATAATGATATACAAGTAGTACTGCAGAACTCACAATTTATTAACAAACATGATTCTGCTGAATAAAAATGAACTCAATTTAAGAAATCATTCGGCCTTCTCTGAAGGTCTAGAAGGCTCTGAGGGTTCCCCTGATAGTAACACAAAATGGTAATGATATAATAAATATAAATGTCAAGCCAGATATATTTTACGGATCACTTTTCCTGGCCTTGACACACTAAACATATTAAAAGGAAACATGCAGAAATGTGATAACTTAGAAGTGCTTGTGATATGAAATCATGTCACTATTAGGGATTTTAGTGGTAAAGATTTGATTGCCCATTTGAACTAGATGGAGGGCCGACTTTGCTGAAGTTGTTAGAAGAGCTGGGACAAAGGCAGGACAGAAATCAGGCCATGCCACTGGAGATGGTTAAGACAGCAGACCAGTGGGGTGAGGAGGGCTGGGGCTCGGGATGTCCCAGTGGAGCGGTGATAAAGAAGAGCACAGGGATGGTTTAATGGCTAGGATCTGCAGGATCAAGGTTATCAGACGATACAAGGTGAAACTGGCCAATCAAAGATTCTATCAGCTGTACAGAAATAACGGAAAGGTCATAAGCCGTGCTGTAAAAAGTGGGCTTGTGGACAGAAACGAGGCTCTGTTACAAAAATGAACTCCCCAAGTGGCCCAACAGGATAAAAATGAGGGTGTTCAATCCCTGGCATGTGAGTATGATTCCAAACTGGTTGGAAATGTTTGTATTAACCTTTAGAACTGATTGTATTAGTACATTTTGATTTCAAGGAATTAAATTGGTGTAAAACAGTCTAAAACCCATGTTTGTTCTCCTACACACTCATTTTTTGCTCCTCTTTCTCGGACGCCCTCAGCGGGTTTCGACACCCACTTGTGGGCGGAGACTATCCTGAAAGTTCTAATGGGTTCAAAGCTCTTCTGTTTTTGTGTTGTTTCTAAGATCTTAAATAAAAGGGTCTAAGAAACAAAACATTTTTGTTCTTTATGGACATTTGTGTGTGATGCCATGTTTTAAAACCCCAGTAGTGGTTATTATGATTTTTAAATCCGAATAACTTTGGTTCTGTATAATATAGCAACACCAAACACGACGTCTGACACCTCGTCTGACATCTCGAGCATCAATACAAACTGGATTTGTTTTGCCATATGACAACAATTTATCATTGTTTAGCAATCGATTCTGGTTATCGTTACGAAACAAAATCTTTTGACGATAGGGCTGAAGTTTAAACAATTTTAATCACACTTTTAAAGTGTTTTGTTTATATTTAATATTATTATTATATCATAAAGTTTAGCTAAATCCATTGTATAGTGTATGAGGGAAGTCCCTGCTCAATTTAATCAACAGATTAAATATAAGAGTCAAGTCAGGGATTCAAAGTCGAGAAACGAAAGCTCAAGTGAGGACAGCATGGAAAGCACAAAGAGCCTTGAAAGCTGAACTCTGAGAGACAAAGCAGACGAGGATCTACTTTAAATCTAGGAACAGGTCGTCAGTAATGATTCTTCATAATTAGGGCCGTTCCCTAGTCGAGTAATATTTAGGGCACCGCACCTCATAAAGTGCTGTAAAAATGAGTTAGGACATGCCAGGCGTTGGAATTTGGAGGCATATGGACGCATGTCCTCTGCTGAAAGTGATGAAAGAGAGTTGGGGCAAGACATCAAGAGGTGGGAAGTCTGCTATTGCAATACTTTCTGCAGTACATTTACAGAACTTTTACAGACTGGATTTTCCTCTGTCATGATACCTTATGGAAAGAATCCAATCATATAGCTGTACTTGAGTCTTGAATCACTCTAATAAAGTATTTAAATTAGCAACTTCATTAGGAGAAGATGTGGGGCGGGGCCTCAACCATTCAGAAGTTAAAGAGAAGTGCTTCTGTCAACACATCACATTACATTACAAATATTACCTTTGGCAGACGCTTTGATCCAAAAACCCAATTTGAGGAAACACTCAAACTTCAGAACAGTGTGAGAACCAGTTTGTGTTGATGCTCAAGGCATAAGATTTCAGCTTTGTTTGGTGTTCCTATGTCACATAGAAGCAAAGTCAAGATTCAAGATTTTTTATTTATAAGACCAACAGTCCATGCAGTCAAGTCACAGTTTTGAGAAGTAAAAAACAAAAAGGCAAAAAATAAAGCAGTGGATAGAGCAATCTACTGATAGTATAGACTGTATAAAACTGTACAAAGAGGGTGGTAATATCTACACAAAGGAGTTTATTTATTTATTTTTTTAAATACAAGTACTCGCTGAGGATATTTCAGATATTGCACAGTTATAGTAATGCACATTTAGAATATTGCACCTGTTTCAGAGATCTAACTGCTTCAGTTAGGATATTGTACATTTACACAGACAATGATTTATCACATTGTACATTACAAGTGAGGTGAGCTAGTGTAGTGTTATTATAAGTGATTTTAAAGACATATAATGACATACAATGGCCTTCTGGGGTTTTAAATATGACATCACATATATACAACATCACACAGAAACAATCCTTTCCAAATTTATTTTATTTGAGGTCTTGGAAATAAATGGGAAACATAAGGTCTTTGGAACATAAGAGAACTTTCAGGATAGTCTCCGCCCACAAATGGATGAGGAAAACCCACAGAGGGGAGGGGCAAGGCTGATGGTATCTACGCAGTGTTGCGACAGCAGAGGGGGGTGTCCTTTACTAGTTGTTTTCAATGGGAAAGACACAGTTTGCACAAAGGCCCCTGAAGGAAACCTGGAGGAAGATTAAAATGCTAAGCCATACCTATTGAAATCTTATTGATTTAGCAATGCTAATGCTAAAAAGCTGGCTTTGCAACAGTTAGAAGTGCAAATCAGTCATGGTACTACATTTACAATTTTACGACATTTAGCAGACACTTTTATCCAAAGCGACTTCCAGTCTCTAACTTCAGGGGACAGTCTCCCTGGAGCAACTTAATGGTTTTAGGGGTTAAGGGTCTTGCTCAGGAACCCAGTGGTGTTATGCTGAAGGTAGGTTTCAAACCCAGAGGCAAGTTTCCTACCCACTAGGCCACCACCACACCAGTGATACTGTGAAAAAGTATTATATTATACAAATTTATATTTGCATTATTTAGGGTTTATGTTCATATTGATACTGTTTTTTTGTTTCCTGTAATAAAAATATACTGAAAAAAGGCAATTTCTAATGAATAAATAAAGATTTCTGATTCTAATTAAGTATTTAACTTAGCTATTTTAGGTTTTACATGTGGCATCCAATTGGAAAAGGTGTGATGTTGATTCAAATGTTTCCCACTTTTTGACCTAGAGTAAAATGTCTTGTGCATGGAGCCAGAATTTCATACTGTTGCTCGTCCTTCTCCTGTATTATCTGGACTTTGTCCCTGTCCTCCAGTGAGGGTGCCAACAGTGTTGTAGCACTTCACAGCTGACTGCAGGCTAAAGTCCAGCTTTATCTATGGGTTGGAACTACAAATAAGTGTCTTCAAATTGTATTAAACTGTGTTTTACTCTGTGTTTGTCAGATGTAAGCATCAAGAAGCACGTCATCCTGTCCATCCACCCAGAATGGGCCCATGATGTTGGTTCGACTGAATTAGCAAATTGCCAGTAGAGTAGCAGTACGTTGTAAAACACTCACTGACTGTCTCATGATTTCCATCTATGGTCATCTGCAGCATTTCTAATTAAGAGGTAACACAGAATTTTCTCCTTCAGTGCATTGGAACGAGTTTAGCTCCCTATTGAAATTAGCGCAGCGAGAAGCAGCTTCTCTAAAGGATGTGCAGGATTTCCCAAAGTCACCGTGGCGCATTGCCATTATGTCTTAACCAACATCCGCTTTTCAGGTGTTCATTAGCATAATATTAGACTGCCTACTGACTGAGAAAGGGCAATGCAAGAGATGGAACATCTGTCTTATATTGAAACTAAAGGCAAAAATGAACTACTGCCAAGGTTAGTCCTAACATAACCAAATTATGGAGGACTGCCATATGGACCTTTATGCTTTGCGACAATGACACTTCACCCATTTCCCTCCCTTTCCTCTCCTTTTTTTCCCACTCATCTGCAGTAATTATTTTGAGTCTTGGTTAAGGACAAGACTTGGACATTTCCCACAGTGACTTAGTGCCCAGTGTCCAGCCTATTGTTATCTTTAGCCTCTTCTAAGTGGCCAGTCCTCTACTTGCTCCTATAGAGGGTGGCATTTTCCCTTAGTAATGATACTCATTATGTGGCCATTCGAGACAGCCGGTTCATCTGATAAAGCGAAAGGGAGCGCTGATCTTTTTCTTTCTTTTTTTCTTTTCCTCATCACCTCTTCCTCCATCCGCACAAAAAGTGTAATCCGCCCAGCCTTTATGCGCCACCAGGTGCTTTCACTCTTCGAGTTTTCTCCCATTATCATAAAGAAATGAATGTTTTGATATGTAAATGATTTAATTAATTATACACATCGCTCGGTTCTTCCTCAGAAATAAGTACTTGAATGGGCTCTGTTACACTGTTCTTCCCCCCAGATCTCTTTCAAAAGACCTTGTGTGGCTGACATTAAGCGGCTGATGTCTGCCATGCCGTGCAAATTCAAACAATAGCTTTTCAGACAAGGTGCTTTTTGGACGGTGGTGCTGGTATTGTTTTCAATTTTCTGCTAGTAAATGGGTTTAACATGTTAAGGTTAGTTGAACTTGTCGCCATCGTTGTCTGATTCTGAAAACACTGGTGCATAAAAGACTCACCAAGTGCAACAGAACAGTTTGCCTCTAATAAAAAAGATGTGAATTAGATTGATGCTTTGTCAGTAAAGATGTGTCTGGAATATTGGAAATTATTATAATAAAACCAGAACAAACTTTTCAGAAAACAGTTTTTCATGCTGATTTCAGACCTGCTTTTTCAGTCACATTAATTTGAAGTTTGTTGTCATATATACAGTGTACAGAGTACAATGAAATTCTTACTTGAACACCCTCTTAACAGAACATAAAGACATGAGACATGAAAGACATGAAAGACAAAGCAGTGCAGCAACAGTAACTAGTCACGGGTTGAATTGCATAATATAAAGTAAAGTGACAGTGCAATGTAAAGTGAAGTGACAATCTGGTCATACGTGAACACACAAGTGCACAGTACGAAATACTTCCTCTGCATTTAACCCATTCACCAAGTGAAGCAGGGGGCAGCTACGAACACAGCACCCGGGGAGCAGTGAGTGGGACGGTATCTTGCTCAGGGTACCTCAGAGGTTCCTAGTGGTCTTGGGAATCAAACCTGATCACAAGGCGAATGCCCTAACCACTACGCTACCAACTGCCCCAGCTGTGAGTGTGGAGTGAAGTGTAAAGTGTTGTGTGCTACAGTGATTTCCCTGCTCAGAAACACCTGGTTTGCCAGTTGTCTGCCAGGTTTAGTGAATGTGTTTCAGTGGGGGAACCATCAAACTGTGCTGGACACGGCCCTCCAGGACCGGAGTTCGACACCCCTGCCCTAGACAGAACACCGGTCCATTGCAAGGCAGACACACAACAAACACACTCATTCCTAGAGGGAACTCACCAACAGTTCCAGTTAACTTCCAAATCACTGCATATCTTTGAACAGGCTGCTGGTGGCCTGGTGTTTTTGAAGTTGCCCCTGCGATCCCAGTGACACCATTGAGGTACCCTTCAGAAAACGTCCCCACAAACTGTTCTCTGAGTGCTGCATCACTGGCTGGCCACTGACTCAATCAGATAAATGCAGAGAAGGATTTCACATGTGACAAAAATGGCCTCTTTACACTTTAACTGTGGAAGGAAACAAGAGATCCCAGCAGAAACCAATGCAGACATGGGTTAAATATGCAAACTCCACACAACAAGGACCCTTCTACCTACTGTCCACGACGAGTCAGCAGGTGAGGGAGAGTAATTTTGTGCAACGAAATTCATGGACATGTTTTGTATAGCCCATTATAATTTGTTTTTCCAAAAAGTGAGTTTTGTATGATATGTCCCCTTTAATATAATTGATTTTAAAATATTCTGTAAAGTTTGCACTAGTCGCCTGACCCCAGTGGTGTGTCCATATTGGAGCTGAAACAGCAGTTTAAAACCCAGTGATTATCAGGCACTGTAGTTCAATTAAGTTTAGTTAGGTTCTAAGTTTGTGGACCCAGACTCATCCAACAGATGTGACTTTCAAGACTTGCACAGTTATGTATTGTAGGAGATCTAAAGGGGTTCATTTGTAAGGAGTTAATCAGTCGTCTTCATACTATATTAATCTGTCAATTTGTTTCAAAAATCCCTGCTGTTCATTTTGTAGGTGCCACGTTCAATATGTGTTCAATTTCCTGACAGTAAAAAGACAAACTGCCAACTGGGAAATCGATTAAATACAAGCATTACTGTCTGTTTGGGCTAAAGATACTTTTCACTGGGAGTTTTCTGTGATGCTAACAACTGTAGCTTTAATGCTGTGAAAAACGTGAACCAGGACATCACTAACAAATTAGCTGGTTTTGGTAGTCATTGCATGGCTGAAAAATGCCAGGAAAAAAACAGCTCTGACAGAAAAAGGTTCAGCTGGTTTGACTCCATGGACGTGGTTTTGGGACGACGACTGGTCATGAACTATAGGGAGAGTATAGAGCCACCAACGCAAGTTCTGTGCAGCACTGTTCCTGTATGCCTATGGAAAAGTGCCTATTTGTCTTTGTGCCTATAGAAGTGACCATAGGGATGGGAGGCTCTGGAGCCACACATGAAGCCCCACAGCCATTGGTTGGAGTAATAGGACTGCATTCTCTGGAATTCTATCTAATACAGATTTACTGGACTGAAGTTGGTAATCCAAACATCTGTACCTGACCTCACTGTTGCAAGCAAGTCATCAGAGCAATATTCCAGCATCTGGTGTAAAGCCTTCCTCAGAGAGTAGAGACTGTTATGTAGCAAAAAGGGACAAATACACATACTGTAAATAGAACTGAAGTGTATACTCCATCTACTGGCTTCATATTTTCCCTGTTTGGACACACCTGGATCAACTCATCAGCTAATTATCAAGCCTCTGATGCATTGAGCCTTTCAAGTGTGTTGGAGGAGAGAGAAGTCCTAAGCTCTCCTTTCTAACTCCAAGCTTGCAAGCTTACAGAGAGAGCACTCAACCAACTGTCACTCAGCAGCAGCCAGTGCTCTCTGGTCTTACACGCAAGAAGACTGGGAAATACTGCTAACCTGTAAAGAGCTGTTTACTCCTGCAGGAAGAAAATGCTTGAACGCCTTCAAGCGATAATTTCAATTTACACAATTTTTCCCTTTGGCCCATGTGCAGTGGAGCATCACAGTGTGCTTTAGTGACTGAGGAAACACAGGTTCAAGGTTCAAGCTTACTTTATTGCTGTCAGCAACTGTGAACGCATACATAGTTTGATGAGAAGTTACTCCACTGAGCAACATACAACAGAACGCAATTTATGACAGAAACAACACAGACAATACAACAACAGTATAACAGTATAGTGTGAACAGGATGTAACCCTTCCAGAGTGACTAGTTTTGCACCTTACGGATGAAGCAGTCAGCAGCATTGAACAAACTGCAAGGGATTAGGAATAATACAATTAATAGGCAATAAAGCAGTGTAACCGTTTTGTGAATGGGAAGTGATTCCAAGACAATATAATAAGCACAGATTTGAAGTCGCATGGAGAGGCCACCGCACAGATGTCCACACACCACCATCTTGTACACAGCTAATAAAGCATACAATAGAGCGACTACATTTCAGTTCCAAAAGAGAGCAGACTGGGGGTCTGAAATGGGGCACATTGGAGGGACAATAGAAAGAAAAGTAAAATCAGAGATTTAGAAATCCCAATTTTTTTCAGAATGGAAAAAGAGGATGTTACCAAAGACACAAAAGCTTGCCTCAAGCCAAGTAATCTCAAATAGATTTTCTTATATTTATGAAGCTGTATGCCATACTGTTATTCATGAAAATGGATGTAGCATAACTTAAAACAGTAGTTGCACCCTTTTTAAAGTCTGAATTTTGCCTGTTGGGTACAGTAACAGCAGGACGGTTGTATCAGTATCATAAATATCAAAATTTTTGCTTTAAAAGTCTGAAGTTCCATTTACATAAAACTCCACGGAATGCAATGTCATAAAAGCCCCTGTTGGTGAGGTGTCCCGATACTTTTGTCCTTATAGCGTAGTTGGCGAGGGAGTACAGGGGTCCTCGAGTTACAAGGGTCTCAACATATGATGCTTAGAGTGTACGACACTCACATGGGCGAACTAGTTTAGTGGTATGTGGCCAAAGATACACAGAATACGCAGAAATGCAGCTTATGAGGGAGGGAGAAGGCATTTGTAAGTGCAAGTGTTTCATTTGTGTTGCTTTGTTTGTAGACTTTTTGGTCTTTATCATGACCTTTGAACACTAATTTCTTGTCATTTTGTCTCCAGTACTACAGTGCAGTGTACAAGTACAGAATATTTATGCCCTATTCCTTTTTCTGTGACTTAGTTGTGGCTTTATGCTCTAGTAACTGTGTTACGATAGGTTATTGATTTGTGTTTCCACTTACACCAAAATTCCAGTTTCATCGCAGTCCTAGGAACGGATTTCCGCTGTAACTTGAGGACCCCCTGTAATTTGGTATAAAAAATATTACTATACCGACCAGAAGAGCATAAAATGTCAATAACAAGTAAATTTGATCTCTTCTACAACACTATAGACCAGTATACAGTAAAAACATGTAGCAGTTACTGTTCTGTCTGGAAAATGTGAACTACCTGCATGTGAATTTGTTAGTACATGGATTAAAGAGAGACATGGAGAAAAATCAGATGATGTCCACCTATAGCTTTATTGTAATAATTCAAGACACTGAAAACAAATTGTTAGATTCTACCCATCCTACTTTTGTCCATTTCTATAGATAAAAGTATGCCAGAAACCACATAAACAAGTCTATTTGAGGCAAGCATGCAGTTTAGGGATGGAGGACATGGCCACAGTGTCCACCAATGAAAATGACACTCATACTTTTCATTCATAAATAAATAAATAAAATTAGAAGGAAATTAAGGAAAAATGATTTTGTGTAAATTAAAATAAGACAAATGGATAGATATTTCAGTATTGTAATGAGGACCACTGGTATTGTTTTAATCGTTAAATGAGATAATAGCACTAACATTTAACCTCCAGGAGAACTGATTAAGCCCAGGATAACTATAGTCCAGTCTTCCCCTGCACCCAAAGTGAGGAAGATCCCACTGCCACAGTCCTTCACTAGATTAATAGCAACTATAACTAGAGTAATAGAAAAACCTCCATGGTATTAAACCGTCCTTGAGATAAAAACATTCTTTTAACCTCCAAAAGAGTCGCAGAAGCCCTATGATACCCAGTGCGCCTTAAACAACTATTAACTTTGTGTGTTTAACCAGCACAGACGGACTGTTATGCTTTTTTTCCCTCTAAAAACAATCACTGAGAAATGTTCGCTAAGAAAAGTCTTGCTTGGCTTAGCGTGTCTGATTAGTGTCCTTTCCTCCAAAAGCTCACGCCCATCGTCCAGAGCCAAAGGAAACACTGCAGTGAAAGCAGTGACATGGGAAGTATCCTCAAAGTGCTCACTCTCTCTCTCTCTCTCTCTCTCTCTCTCTCTATCTCTCTCTCTCGCTTTCCCTGCTTGCTGGCAAGCTCTCTCGCCCTCGCCGGGAGTGGATTAGCGTCCTCGTCTTTCGAGGGTGGTGTTTGCTCCACGGAGTTTGCAGGCTTGTGATGGAACGACGGCACTTGCCAAATCCCTTTCAGCCATCTCCGGCCTCCCCTCCCACCACTGGGCCTTCATCTCACGCCTCCACCCCAACATCTGAGGCGTCTGCGAGGAACAGAGAGACGGGGGCAGTGGCTCTTTCTTTCAAGTAGTGAATATTAAAGGAATATTTTTCCATGAAAATGCAGCTGATGAATGAGAGCTAATGGCTTCATTATGCAAATGGGAAACATACTAGCCGGTTCATCGTAGCACTCATTCAATATTAGCTGTGTGTGTGTGTAGTTGTTAAGGAATGATTTCCGTCCTTTTTTTTAAATATAAGAGTCGGAAAATGTGAAAACATGTAAACATGTGTATTGTTCAGTCCCCGGTCTGTTTATGCAAACAAATC
>JBBPDC010000039.1:24316433-24334159 GCA_037974485.1 Hemigrammopetersius urotaenia | reverse complement strand
AAACACTGCAGCGAAAGCAGGGACATGGGAAGTATCCTCAAAGTGCTCTCTCTCTCTCTCTCTCTCTCTCTCTCTCTCTCTCTCTCTCTCTCTCTCATTCTCTTTCCCTGCTTGCTGGAAAGCTCTCTCGTCCATGCCGGGAGTGGATTAGCGTCCTCGTCTTTCGAGGGTGGTGTTTGCTCCATGGAGTTTGCAGGCTTGTGATGGAATGACGGCACTTGCCAAATCCCTTTCAGCCATCTCCGGACTCCCCTCCCACCACTGGGCCTTCATCTTACGCCTCCACCCCAACATCTGAGGCGTCTGCGAGGAACAGAGAGATGGGGGCAGTGGCTCTGTCTTTCAAGTAGTGAATATTAAAGGAATATTTTTCCATGAAAAAGCAGCTGATGAATGAGAGCTAAAGGCTTCATTATGCAAATGGGAAACATACTAGCCGGTTCATCGTAGCACTCATTCAATATTAGATGTGTGTGTAGTTGTTAAGGAATGATTTCCTTCCTTTTTTTGAAATATAAGAGTTGGAAAATGTGAAAACATGTAAACATGTGTATTGTTCAGTCCCTGGTCTGATTATGCAAACAAATCTGAAATCGGGAAAAACTAAACACAGATTTGAAACCAGCATTAAAACCACTACAAAACCCACATAAACTTAGCTCTGATGACTTTGACCTGTTGACCTGAGAAATTGAGGAAGCACTATGTTTCAGTATTTTAAGATGCATTTCAGAATATTGCCGTTTGCGAGGAGTCCACCATTGAATTTAGTGTCTTTAATTCAAGGACATTTCGTAAGTATTCTGAAGTCTAATGTTTGGACCGACTCTCCCTCCTTGTCTTCATTTTTCAGGGAATCATGGGTACTTTTCTACCTTGAGATGTTCCATGCCCTCTGTGTATTTAAGACTTGTGTATTTAAAGAATGAAAAAAATTCCTTGTTTTGTCACAAACTAAAGAAGTTTCAAGATGACACAGCAGCGGCTTAGCATTCCTGCACAGAGTCGAGATTACTTAGCCTTTGATGGACTTGGAATTTAAAACCAATTTGCTTTCAGTAATGAGAATCTCCATTAAAGGCTGCGGCCTAATTGAGAGAAAGTGAGGAAGGAAAAGAAGGGGCTGGCATAGTGGAATAGGGATAGGGAACGGGTGGGGTGGTGGGGACAAGGAACTGGGGGGGTGTACGGGAGGTGGGGTGGTGGTCACGATCACATTTGCACATTAATTACCAGGCAGGTGCTGGCAGACCGCTTTAATGGGCTGAGGGAAAGGTCAAGAGGGTTTAGCTGTCATTTCTTTTTTTCACCCATCTGAGCTTTTTTCCCACTATTTCACAGTTTCACATTCCCATTTAAATATAACAGCGTCTTATTAAGAGGTTAACGAACCTATTGCACAGAGAAGTTTGTAATCATGGATGCATTTTGAGGAGACAAAGTTGGCCAATTATACTTAACTAGCTCGACTGTATGCAGACTCTACAGCACGAATGCTGGGTGTCAAAAGATCATGCCTTATTTTTTATCACCTTGGTGTGTTCATGTCATTATCAAACAACTTTATCCTCATTACGCTCCATTTCCCCTGTTTAGTTATACTTAATTTCCAGTGTAGGCGTACATCCCACTCTAATTGTTCAACTACATGGCAAGTCACTAAAATAAAAGTGTTATGAAAGCTTTCAAGTGGTCATGGTTTTCCATAATTTCCAGGTTTCCCATTAGGAGGCGCTCCATGAAGCAACACAGTCTGGATGAATCAGTATCCTGCCAGGCACTCTAAAAAAGTCAAAAAGTAATTTCTTTGCATGATGACACTGAAGAACCATTTTGGTTCACCAAAGTAGTGGATCTCCAAGTGATCTTTGGAGTCTATTACTGCCAGGTTTTGACCCAACCCAGCACATAACACAGGTATAAAAGACAAGTTTGATTTATTTTATACACTATATTGAGCCCAAAGAAAATAGCTTGAGTCCTCTGCATTTAACCTATTCACCAATAGAAGCAGTGAGCCAACTGACAGTGTGTGGGTGTGACTGGTAGCCCTGGGATTTGAACCCACAACCTTCTGATCCCAGGGTAAATTCTCTAACCATCAGTCCACCATCTGCCCAATATGGACCACCCTGGGGTCTTTGAGGACCAGTTGGAGAAATGTTGCCCCTAATAACCAGCCAGTGTAAGATTCGTTAGAGAGTCATGTTTGTAACTGATATGTGTCAGTGTACAGTCTTTTAAAATAATAATTATATTTGGCCACCTAAATGGCCTAGTTGTTAGGGTTGTAGGTTCGAATCCCAACTGCTAGTGTCATCACTGGGGTTCCCTTGAGCAAGGCTCCCTCCCCACACATTGCTCCCCTGGCGTCCCTTGTTGGCGGCAGCCCACTGATTCCCATGGTGGCAGAGAAAGAAGTTCACAGTGTGCTGTGATTATACGAATGATTATAAGGGTTAATAAATTAAATAAAGTGGCTATTTATGTCATGCGTGACCAGAGTGTGAAATTATTTTCTGCATTTAAACCACTCACCTGAGAGAAGCAGGGGGCAGTTGACAATGGAACCTGGGGAGCAGAGTGTGGGGACAGTATTTTGCACATGGGTACCACAGTGGTGCCACCGGCAATCCTGGGATTCAAACTTACAACCTTCCAATTGAAGGGCCAACACCCTAAACCCTAGGCTAACAGTCCTCAGTGCACAACATTGAGCTACAAAGGAGGAGCTGGGAAAGATATTTTTCAGGATATGATGAGAACTTTTGAATTTGGCCTTTAAAAGGCTCCTCGTGATTACTTCATAATCACAGGTCTCCTTTTCAAATGTAGGTCTTTATGAATCCAAAAGTGATTCTTCTATGGCATTTCTCAAAGAGCTCTTTGTGGCACCTACATTTTTAGACACAAAATGTCCATCAGTGGGAAGCAATCAAATGCAAATGTAAGAGAATAGTAATCATTTAGACATCTGGTAATATTTAAGAAACTACAGTTTGCAAGCAAGGGAGGTGTGTGAACCTGATGTTGGAACAATTGGGAGAGTGTCTATCCATAATGCAAAATGTTTTTGTGGAAGCAAAGGTTGGTAATAAAACGGATTTGACACAGAGCTGCGTTCTTATGCTCTTGTCTTATTTTGTGGAGCTATTGTAAAATTCATTACAACACTCAAGGGAACGAGCATGAGAATTTATTCCAGCTGGCCGGTGCAGAGTTGTAGGGGAAACACACAAACTAACTGGGAATTAAGTGCCCCTTTTTAACTTTGAGCGGGTCCCCTGTACAACATTGTGATTTGAGCAGAAGGCTAAAGGTGACAGCACAGTTCCCCATGGTGTATTGCTTGGATAAAGCTTTGAGAATGGCCTTATGGCGTGTTGCTTTTGTTAACAATAACAACTTAGGAGTTGCCCCTGTGATCGGTAGGTCGTGGGTTTGAATCCCAGTACTGCCAGTGGCACAACTAAGTACCTTTGAGCAAGATACCATCCCCACACACTGCTGCCCGGGAGCTGCATCACTGGCTGCCCACTGCTTCACCTGGTGAATAGGTTAAATGCAGAGAAGAAGTTCACACTTTTCACAGTGTGTGCTGTGGTGAGTTCACATGTGACAAAAATTTTAACTTTACACTTACACCTGACTCATACAGTCAGTAATGCTAATGTAATGCTAATGTGAACAGTCACCAGTTTGCATGAATGACATCATGCTAATTAGTAACAATTATTTTTCATTCAGTGTTATCAACAGTAGCATGAAAGGTTGAATTTAAGGCTACTTTTATTTGACTTACTTTGCAATGGTTTCTTGCTGAAACTCAAGGCTCTGAAAGACATGGCAATGCTTTAGGATTAATCCGTTGATTTTTGCTTGCCTGGATCACTTTCTATACGTGCTTGCAGGACAAGAAAAGACTGGATGGCTGTGAAAGAATTGAGAACTAGGGCTGTAATTCTGGGAGGCATGTGCTTTAAGCTAGAAGGACAACTGTCAGTTTCAGTAGGCTGGAACATATAGGCATGACCCCTTTCAATCAGTTCTTACTTACCAAAGGCAAATTGGACAGTTGTCATTTCTTATAATTGAAACAATTATCCATTTTCTATACATAGACATGCAGTGAAATCTGTCTTCGCCAGCTGTGCACTTCTCAATCTATCAAGCGGACACCCATGGGCGCTTATTAAGGCTTCGTGACGGCATCTCATGCAGAACCGAGCCATCATTCGCACCAATTGAAACTTTAATATCTCTTCGACTAGTTTGTAGCGAGAAGTTCCCACCTGGTCGTAAACAAGACGAAGGCCGAAGTAGTGTTTGGGTGTGCACAGCACTTAATATGACATATTACCGCAATTATTTCATGCGATTTTTCCCCCCACGCTGTTAATAATGCAAGTGGCTCGGAGACACCGATCAATCAGGAACAAAAGCAAACACTCCAGGCCGCCTGGAGCTAGCAAATGGCCCCTGTTGCTGTCCAGCCATACTTTGGAAATCAAACAAAAAAAACACACATTCCTCTATTCTCCATCCATTGCCTCACCTCAGCACAACAAGCCATTTTTCACAGCATCAGCGATTCTGCACCGCTTTATCTTAGTGGGTCCTCTGCATTTAGTACGCAAGGAGTGTTTCGCGAAATTGCAGCGCGAGGGGGTTGGCGGGTACGGTAGTGGTGAAAGGAAAATAACAATGACGGCGGAATGGCGCACGGCGGGGTTGAAAGGGCCTTTTGAAAGGCAGATGAGGGCTCTCGGAGAAGCGCAGAGTGACTGACTCAGTCTGTTTGACTGCTCCTCTCTCTGCTCACTCACTCCTTATTTCCATACACTGTGAAAGGGCCACGCAGAGACACCTGTAATTAGGAGCGAATGTGTTGCCGGCTCTCTCAGATCTACAAAGATAGGCGCTTCTGACCAGAGAACTGCTGGATGAAGGGACAGAGAAACCTTTGGTTTCAAGGTTTCAGACTTTCAAGATATAGCTGTCATTGCAGACACTATAGGGGTCTTTCTATAGTACTGCATTGATTGTACTGTAGTGATCGTCAATACAAACTGTGTGCCAAGGACACCGAAGGCGAGGGTCTTGAGGGGGCTGCATCACCCTTCAGCCTGCACAGTGGTGTTGTGCCACTACAAACAAAATCAAAAGTTGTAGTTTCTGTGTGCTGAAGCAACCTAAAACGTACATTTTGAATGTTTCAATAATAATTATAATAATAATAATAATAATTTTAATAATAATTCCTTGGCTTTTAACACTTTGTGAGATGCTGATTTTTATGTAATGTTTGATGTAACGTGATTTTTCTGTGCTTAGTCATCTTTTATGTTTATTTATCTATATATGTTTTTATATTGTATGCTATTTATATTATATTTGTATGCTTCTCTCAGGTGTCCTTCATGTTCACTAAAAGTGCTTAACAAATAAAGTTGGATTGGATAATAATAATAATAATAATAATAATAATAATAATAATAATAATAATAATAATATGTGGGTTGGTGGTGGCCTAGTGGGTGGGATACTTGCCGATCGACAAAAAATATCATGGGTTCAAATCCTACCTTCAGCATGGCACCACTGGGTTCCTGAGCAAGACCCTTAACCCCAAGTTACTCCAGGGAGACTGTCCCCTGTAGTTAGAGAATGGAAGTCACTTTTGATAAAAGTATCTGCTAATGTAATATGTACAAAAAGGCCTCTTGTTATTGGTCATCTCCATAGGGACATCTCTTTATTCTCCCTCACTTTTCAGTATCAACCTCCTTTTGAATCTTGTTTCCTCCCAAGGTTTCTTTCCCCAATTTTAGAGAGATTTTCTTTGCCTCTGATTTGCTCACTAGGGCCTCAAACCCCAATTTCTGCAAGGCTGCTTTGTTGTAAAGAGTGTTTTATAAATAAAATTGGCCCCATAGTGGCTCAGTGGGTAGTGCTGTTACCTCACACCTCCAGGGTTGGCTATCCGAATCCTGGTCCTGGTGTGTGGAGTTGTTATGATCTCCTCATGGTGGTGTGGATTTCTTCCAGGGTCTCTGGTTTCTCCCACAGTCCAAAGATTACATTAGATGAACTGATGACCATAGGTGTGTATGTGTGTTCCCTGTGGTGGCCTAGCAAGTCCCTGCCTCGTGCCCGTAGACCCCGGGATAGGCTCCCTAAGTGAGAGAATGAATGAATAAATAAAACTAATTAAAAATAAGCTAGATGTGCAGTAATATCTTCACTATGAGGTTTCCTCTAATCAAGAACCTGATGGGTCCGTGCTTAGCTCAGAAGAAAAGAGCAGTAACAATAGAGCGCGCCCCAGCGGTGGCTGTTGTGCCATCTTGTCCTAGCATATCAATTTAGAGCTACTTAGAATGTTTGTCACGTATACACTGCTATAACTGACAGCACACCCAACTTAAAACACAATCCTGCATCCCTGAACTGTCCCCTATTATATACTTGTCCAATGTTTGGGACACGGTTTTAATACAAATGAAAAAAGCTGTTTAGATATTTATCAGTGACCCCATAAAAGATCAGTTGTTAACAATCGTTTAGGAAACTTTCCCACCAAGGAGGGCACGTTGATGTGAAGCTAAAGATACCCAAAGGATTAGCTAATGGCTTTTATGCTAATGAAACCTTTACAGGTATATTTTCTTACTTTATTGTAAAGTCACGACTAAACATTTTGAAAGAGGGGTAACTTTTGAAAGGTCAGCGGATACACACATAGGGGCTACAATACTATATGTCCAAAAGTTTGTGGACAGCTGGAGTTTGGCCCACCTTTTCAAAAGCAAAAGCCTCTACTCTTCCAGGAAGGCTTTATACTAGATGTTGGAACATTGCTGTGATGATCTGATTGCATTCAGCTAGAAGAGCATTAGTGAGGTCAGGTACTGATGTTGGGTGATTTGTTCTGGATTACAAGCTGGTGTCTGGCACTGGCCATGGTGCCTTCAGGCCAGTAAGGAGGCTTCAGAGTACTCTGCAAGCTGTTAATGCATGTGCCTTGTGTCAGCAATGTGCTAGTAAATAGAAATGACGTCTGAATACTTTTGGACAACGCCTTCAGAACTTCCTCTGTATACAGATCTGCTGATTATCTGTCCAGTTATCGTCCATATTTTATGGATGTTCTTGCAGTCGTGTCAGATAACGGCAATCTACAATATGAGACTGTGATCAAAAATTATGTTCTCAGCACAAAACACCTATGGTCTGGCTGTCAGAAAGTTCAAAAGGCATGACGTTTGTTCCTTTGAATTTTATGCTAACTACGCTAGAAACGACAGGATTCAGAGTGTAAAGCTATAATCAGTGTTTTTAATGTGTTCTACGACCATAAAGAGCCTCTTGTTATTAGTCTCTTTGAAACTAGAGTAGGAAATCTAGCCTGAAAGCCTGAAATCTTACTGTGAGGGAGGAAAAAAGACTAAATCTTGTGGGAGGGTGATGATAATATATCAAACAACGAAGCAGCTCTTCTGTAGGGTCGAGCCGAGCTGGAGAAGAACACTAGTTTAGTATTAAGTTTATGTCACATACAAAAACATACATAGTCTGTATTTGGAGGCCAAGTCAGCACTGTTCCTCAAACCATTTCAGAACAGTGTTTGCAGTTCAGCAGGGTACATTATCCTGCTGAAAGAGGCCGCTGCCATTAGAGAATACGATTGCCATGAAGGGGTGTACATGTGTACATGTCCTGACGTTTAGGGAGATGGTACATATCAAATTAACATCCACAGGAATGCTAGGACCCACAGTTTCCCAGCAGAACATTATCCAGAACATCACACTGCCTCCTCTGGATTGATTCCTTTCTATAGTGCATCCTTGTGCAATCTCTTCACACACATACATCTGGCTGTCCACATTATGTAAAAGAAAACATGCTTCATCAGACAAAGCCACCTTCTTAAATTGCTTCATGGTCCAGTTTTGCGGCCCATTGTTGTTGCTATTGGCGGTGGGCGTCTGCATGGCCACACTCACAATAACTCTTTACTATTCTTACTATTCTAGGCTATTCTTTACTTGTCACATGCGTCAGTGAGCCTTGAGTGTCGATGACAGTGTTGCTGGTTCACTACTTGACGTTTCTTGGACCACTTTTGGTGGGTACTCACCACTACACACCAGGAAAACACCACAACGCATGCTGACATCTAGCCATCACAAGTTGTCCCCTGTCAAAGTCATTCAGATCCTTATGCTTGCCCATTTTCCCTGTTGAACACATTAACATCAGAACTGCCTGTTTGCTTGCTGTCTAATATTTCCTACCCCTGACAGGTGCCAAGAAAATCAGTGTTACTCACTTCAATTGGTGTGTGTGTGTGTCTGAGCCAGTCCCAAACATTACAGTCCATGTTGTCAGTCCATTCAAGTTGCCATCATTTCAGGAATAATGCAAAAGGAAACTGAAAAACAACCTGTGTCCACTTCTATAGGCCGGACAAGGCTCTGAGGTTGAGGTTCTCCATACGTTGAATGGGTTTTGGGTCAGCGTTCTGTAAAATGTGTCCCAATTACCACAAATAAATTCAAGAGCATGAACAGTACTGCTGAATTTATTTGAAAAAGGGTAGAAACAGCCAGTCTCTCCCACTGATTTGGAGGGAAGGCTTTATTTGTTAGATTTGTGACCAATATAATTGGAGGGGGTGAAAATATTTAAATGGCAACTTTCATTTCTATGCCAGGGTTCTTTATGTAAAACTGCAACATACCATGTCAAATATGTGTTAATGCTTGTCACAAGCTTACAAAAGAATACACAGTTTTCTGCACAATGTGTAGGCACCAGTTTATATGTTAATTTACTCCTATAGCGATTATTAGCCGAAATTGTCTGGTTTTTCTCAGTTTTTGACAATTATTTCTAATAGTTACAGCTCCTTAATGCTTTTATTATATTTTCTTTCTCTATTAAAAAGCATCAGACCAAACAGCACTCATTAACTGTGGCAAAATAGCTGTTATGAATGGCCTTGTTGCTTTAATTTACGCCACCAAGTTATCACCACCAAGTTGGGTGGATGGAGTAATATTGCCTGGCATGTTTGGCGAGTCTGTGTTCTCGCCGTCCTTGCCATGTACTTTGTGGCTGACACGCAAATCTTCCTGTGACACCTCTCGTTAGCGTGTGTGTGTGTGAAACTAGCCCGAGGCTGGTGTGGAGACTGGCTGTGCTGCGGCTGAGACGGAGGCAGAACGGCAGATTTAGTAGGGATGAGAGTCTGGCTAGGCTGGGAATACCCCTATCAGCTTCAGAAAACAGAATAAGTGCTTTATCTCCACCGCTGAAGCTGCACCATGCACAGAACAAGCCTCCTCGCCCTTCTCCCTCCATACCCCCTGCTTTGGATTCTGACATTTCCAGGGCTCAAGGAACAGGGGTGGGATATGAGGAGGAAGGCAAACAAAAAAAGGGAAAAAAAGAGAGCAGTGTATTAAACGGTTATCTGCCTGCCACATTTGGCTGGAGCCACCGTAATCCCCCCGAGTGCCAGAGCGATCTTGCATTGTAATGAAACTCTAAGAACGACATAATCGTCCGTGTGTCCCTCTGTTTGCGCCTGGTAAGTCCCGCGAAAAGCCAAGCCAAACCCAGGGGAAGGATGAACAGTGGTGCAGCCTTCTGTGAGCACTTTTTTTGAGCTTCCTCTTTCTCAGCCTACCCTACTGCATGCGTAAATGTGACATGACATCATTAGAAATTATAATTCAGCTAAAAGTCCCTTGACAAAAAAAAAAAAAATCTGGATCTGGCCATTGCCATTCCAAGAATCTGAGAGTGAATTATGTAGGTCAGTCACAAAGGAACCTGATACGGCTCTGAGTAATTGGAAACTGCGGTATTGTTCCATCCTATAAGTTCATTGTGAGAGGCCTGACTTACAGCATAAGGCATTGTGAGGAGCAATGAGGCCGGCCCTAACTCCGCGTTAAATTGGTCTGAAATGGGGCTGCGACTCCGCATTAGCATGCCTGATGCTTTTTATCGGTTGCCCTTTCACATCGCGCAGCCCAACCATGTAATGCCACCAAATTTAGTCACCAATGAAGCAAGTGGACGCTGTAATACAGTTTAGCATTTGCTTATTACACATGGCTTTTGAAAAGGTTAGGAGAGGTAATGGCCTGTTTCTGAAAGGCTCTTGTGGATCCATTGTACTGTTTACTGCAATGTAAAACATCACTGATTTGCACACCTCAACCCACTTTTACTGAGTTGTAGTGATAAAAAAGGGGAAACTGTGGCAATTGGTTTGGTTTTGTTATGTATTATACAGAAAAAACATCACACATATATATATATATGAGAATTATAATTGATCATGACTGAAATCATGGAAGTTCTACAAACCATTTGCACAGTTCCTTACTTTATGCAAATCTCTGAAGTTTTGGGAATTTTCGGATGGACTGACTTTAAGGCCGCATTATAACACTTTGTATATACTAACATTTGGGCTATCATGTATAATGGTGTAATGAAACTCTGATCTGGACCCAAATGCAGAGTACACTGAGTAGATTTTATCCAAGATACAGTTCACAAACACAAGAGGCAAAGTCCAAAAACAGAGCAATAAGTCCAAAACCAGTGAATTCAATAAGAAGCAGTCAAAGCTGGACCCAAAAATCCAGAAAAGGGTCACAAGAAATCAATACAGACAAGAAACCAGGGAACCACTTGGTAACTTGGCAGGGCTTAGTATACTTCACTCTCAGAGAATGTCTCTTAGGTCTATATAAACCCCTTAGGCCTACTCAGGTGATCCTGATCTTCTCGTTTTGGGGATGTGCAAAACTCTGGGGTGGCTGTCTGGAGAGGATTCTGAGGGAGTATCAGTGCCTGACTGTCCAGGGCTAGACCTTACACAGGGGAACTGTGTGGCAGCATCTGGACCAGAAGGTTTCCTCCCTCTATTCAAAAATGTTTACAATAATTTTGCACTTTAATGTTATTAAAGCCAGCAGAAAATATGCTGGCTAGCTAGCAAGTATTTCCTAAAAACTGCAACAACTAGCTAATACACCTGTTTAACTTGCTTAGTTTTCTCTATTGCAGAAAACGAACTAGATGGTAACATCCAAACTGCACAGAAAATAAAGAGGATTTCCCTCTTTCTATTAAATACTGCACTGTTTCTGTAATATTTTCAATACTGTATTGAAAATATACTGTATATGGTTGTAATGTTGCACTTCTTCTTTTCATCTAAATCTCAAGCTACTTACTCCTTACTGTGATGTGTTGAGCTACTCATTACTGGCATTTTTTGATCACTTAGGTTACTTTCACACGTACCTTGTTTGGTTCAAATCCCTCTGGTTTTTCAGTTTCGTCTAAACCAAAATAGCAAGTATGAAAAGTGCTGGGGCCATGGTCAAAATTTGGTCCAACCCGAAGAGGGTTTGAATCATTTGCACCGTGGAAACACTTTTTTTTTTTTTGAAGGTTCAAACTTTCTGAAAAATTGCAAGAAGTTGAGGTAGGCTTCCATCATACATTAAACAACAGAAGAAGATGAAAAGCCAGAGTAGAAACAAAAAGTATTTAATTGTAATTTAGGGGAAATGAGAGGACTAGAGATCAATGCCATCTAGAGCTAAAGCAACTTTCTTTCTTTTATTTTTAAAGCTGCCATCAAAAGAAAATGAGAAGGACAGTTTTCCTTTTTTTACACGTTGAACTGACAACATGCCAACGTCAGACACACACCCATCTGAGGCAATCAGTGTCCAGGGAGTCACAGTCCGCATAGAGAATGACGACAGGACACAGGGGAGTTATGCCAAGTTGTTCAGTGCGTTCTCAAATTTGTAACATGAAACCAAAGTGAAGAATATCAAATGCATTAAAAAATGAATGTTGTTCCAGGTTAGAAAACACCCTCTTCTCAGAGCTAGCAAAATCGAATTCATCTATCTGTTCTATGCTGTTGTGTTTTGTTAAATATACAATTCTATACATTAAAAAAGCAAATATTACAATAAAATTACAGGGTTTTGGGTGCGCTACATCCTCCATCTGTCTCCTTGATGGTCCCGTCAGTGGCCGTCATTGTTTTCTTGTATGTATCAATTACAAGGTTTCACATTATGACCGTAAGCAGTAAAGAAATAGCAGGAGAACCAGAGTCCTGCTGTTGTAGCAGTTGACCTGAGGTCAGGTGCTAAATCACTCGCATTGAGTCAGTAGGAGCAGATCACTCCAGGGCAGGCAAAGGCAGTGGACTGGACGGTGGGCTCTTGAGCTACTTCACTCCATATTCTCATTCCTCTTTGGGCTAGTCATCATGGGTTTACAGTTCTGTTCACCGCTGTTTCCACAGCCTTGGCTATACTTTTGATTAGCAGCCCTGTCAGCTTTTAGAACTCGAGTTCCAAGCCAAAGCAAACCCTAAGGGCACTTCTCACAGTATCTATATTTATTTATATATAGCTGCCCCTGCTATATTCCAGTTTGGAGGTCCGGTGTGAATTTCGTCCTGTAATTACTGCGAGCTGAATTAGCATACTTTCCTAACCACATGTTAAATTCACTCGCCTTACTTCACCCACCATGACCCGTGTTAAGCATTTTAAACCGATAATTCACCCCTGTGCCAAAAAATGTTAAAAGCAGGGCCTCATTAGCATAATGATAACAGGTCCCTCCTGGCTTTCATTCATTATTTGAGACATTAGCAGTCGTGGGTGAAGTGTTCTCTAAAATGGTTGGGGCGAGGAGGCAGGCTATAGTGTTGACCAGATTTTAGATCTGATTTATGCTACAGAGTAGACCTAGGTGACATGCAAGGACAGCCCTCCATTGATTTTCCCCATCTCACCTATTGATTTTCATTATTAGAATTGTTCAAATTTTGGTGACGCCCAAGAAAAGCCTCGTCGATTTCTTTTTTATCATTAGTACATTGTAAACATTTCAAGAGAAATGAACCAGTCCAAAATGACATATACTTGATAGAGTTATATTGAATAAGAACATTATTTCTTTATAAATTTATCATTTTGAAGACATTTTCTTTCAACAGTGAGAAAGTAATCCTTCATTTTATGTGGTCTACTGTGCTGATGAAATTCTGGCCCAGGCCTGAGGGGAGGGCAAGGAGAGTGCCAGTCCATAATTACATCAGCCCCCCTATTGACTTTCATTCATTGCTAGCACTGTTAGCATTTACGTGTAAAGCATTCCTTTAAACGGTGGAAAAAAGGACATTGCGATGATCAGATTTCACATATGATTTATGGTGGAGAGCAGGCTGAGGTGATGGGCCACTCCATTTTGGCAAGACTCCTGCTCTTAATCAGTCCTTGCGGCTGGATAATGACATGCATTATTTAACATCAGCGCCCCGTAATGCCACTTCGCTGGCTCTCGTGTTTCTGCCGTCCCGTGGAGCACGAGGGATGTGAGGGCTGTGCCCCCGGACAGTCTACGTTTGCAACGCTGATTTGGGCTTTGTCAAGATTTGCCTTGCAGCTCTTTTTTGATTTGAAAGTTTAAAATGTTGATCAGGGGCTGAAATGCAGTGTTTTGAAATGGAAATGCTTGTGCCGCTCTTCAGCTTAGCAGACATTGCATTGTTCACGCCTGACTGTTCTTCATATGCTATTTGGATTGCAGTGAAGTGAGGTGAAAGCACTAGATTACTGGATGTCTCGTTTTGATATTTCAGCTTCCTGCTGTATGAACTGAGCTCAAGAGCATGTGCACATGTTCACATGCCACAGCTTTATTTTACATCAGGTTTGCTTGGTTACCGACCCTGGGGGGGTTGATTAAAAAGAATTACCCATGATTTATAACCTCTACTTTAGACCATTTTCATAGCATATTTTCAATCCAGTTCCTATTTGGTGAACTTTTTCAATATTGTTGCTATTTAATGTTGATTTGTAGGATCAAAATCTGTAAATCTAAAAGTAAATTGCATTTCTGTCTTTCTAAGTGAACAAGCTGGCTTTTTGTGCTTAAGTCCTCTTATTTTGGCTCTCATTGCTCACTAACAGCTCAACACAGAGTCATAGCATGTCACATACAAAGAGCCAGCAGTGTCAGAGCTAATTTGAGTTATTGGGAAATAGTTTATTTCATTACATACATTTAACATATACGAGTTGGTGGAATGGCTACAGAAGACTGAGACAAAATGCCTGCTATATCAACTGACAACAGTCCTAGTTACCAATAAATTCTAATTACCAGAGGCCTTTACATCTTTACAGAAAGACAGAAGGAGGTAACCTCCTATAAACACCTCCTACAAACACAAACACACAAACTATGATTTGTTAAAGAAAATAAATATAGAATTTTGTTTACATGCTATCATTTAAAATTATACATGCATTGATATGTGTATAGAGCAATTAAAGCAACAAATTCAATCAGTATAGTCTATTATGATATTTTTGGATATTTTGATTTTTGGTATTTTGATTTATTCATATTGTATTCATAATTATGTAAGGGGGTCTAATCTTTTCCAAGCATTAGCACACCTGACTGTGTTGCTGTTTGTTTGGAGTAAAAACCTGCAGCCCTTTGTGGATTCTAGATCCAGAGTTTCTAAAGAGCATTAATGGGGAGTTTGTCCCACATTAGGTGTTGGAACATTGCTGTGAGGATTTTATTGCATTCAGCCACGAGAGCATTAATGAGGTCAGTTACTGACGTTAGATGATTAGTTCTGCATCACTACAACTCATCCCAGAGGCACCCAGATGGCCCTGTTAATGAGTGAGTTCAGCTGCTTTGAGGAGCACCCATTGCTGACACAGGTGTTCAGGTGCATAGTCTCCACAGAAAACTCTGCTATGATGAGCTGGTAGAGTACAAAGTCTCTGACGACTGACATGATGTATCTGGGTTTACATACACAGCAGCTTTTTTTTTTAAAGTAGGGATGCAGTTGTAATCCCCTTGGTCAACAAACAAATTATGACAACACAACTCTTTTTTTCATCCCAGTAGGTGACTGGGTAATTTCATGGCTAATTTCTGATGTTACATTTGAGTCATACACGCACCCTATACATTTTTGTTGACGTTTGCGACCATCAGACATATCTAGAGTGTCAGCGTATTGTGAGTAAGCTATCAGACTGCCAGGCCTTCTAGCTCAGGGAGTCTGAGCCCTAGGCAGTGTAAGACAAAACATATGCATGGCCAACAGGCTGGTGTCAATTCAAACCGTTTATCCTACTCACTAAATGACCATTTGACAGAAAATCTGGACCACTGACTTCGTTTTGTACAGTAAGAAGTTGGGGACTTCAGCCACAAGAGCATTAGTGAGGCCAGCTACTGATGTTGGGTGATTAGCTCTGCCACCCAGAGGTATGCAGGCAGCCATTTTAATGAGTGAGCTTATCTAATTTAAGGAGCCCCCACTGGACACTCAGCAGATTCTCTGTTCAACCATTTAGCTAAACAGGCTAATCTTAGATTGTTTGGACAGTTTGTATGTTGGCCATAGTGATGTGATTTTGACAAAACTTCATAAGGAATTCCAAATATATTAGCCCTGCTGGGTACATTAAATGGACAAAAGTTTTGGGACGCCTGACCATTACACCAAAAGGGACATTAATCAAACTTTTCTATTGTTGTAACAGCTTCCAATCTTATCGGAAGTCTTTCCACAAAAATTTGGAGTGTTTCTGTGGGAATTTGTGCCCCTTCATTCTGTAAAGCGTTTTTGAGTTCAGGCACTGACGTTGGACGAGAAGGCCTGACTCGCAATCCCCATTCCAGTTCATTCCAAAGGTGTTGGACAGGGTTCTGTGTGTCCAGTCAAGTTCTTCCACACCAAACTCATCCAGCCAATGTTTTTATGGAGCTTGCTTTGTGCACTGGGACACAGTCATGCTGGAGTAGAAAAGGTTCTTCCCCAAACCAGGTCCACAAAGTTGGAAGCTTGGCAATGTCCAAAATGTCTTGGTATGCTGGAGCATTAAGATTGCCCTTCACTGGAAGTTAGGCACCTAGCGTAAATCCTGGAAAACTAGTGTGTTTTTGCTTTACTCATATTTAACAATATGTAACATTATGTTAAAATAGGCCTGCTATCAGGACTGTCTTAATGAACCCTTTTTTGAGAGTGCAGAGCCATCAAAAGACGTTCCCTTCCACTGTCTGTTACTTCACAGTGCTAGCGTTCGTTACAGTAGATGGATTTGTCTCTCATACGCTGATCCATAGCAAGGTTAAAAACGCTTTGTAGTCAGAGGGAGAGACAGAGAGGGGGATCTGCTGGGACTAATTTCAATGTGTTCAAACAGAGTGAGCTTTGATCCGGAGGTCACGTAACAGAGTGCTCGCTTCAGTTTAAAGAGCAGCAGTCTAGAGCACTGTACACTCTCCAAAAGCTTGTCAGGCAGACAGTTAGGATTTAACAAACAGGGCCAAGCACACACACACACAGCAAGCACACATACACACATTGCATTACCATTCAGTAATGTAATGCTAGAGTTAGTTTGGATTATCAGCAAAAATCTTTGCTTTGGAATGCAGGTGATGGAAATTGTGATCATTATTGGTATTATTATGTGAATAATATTTTCCCATTCGACTCCCCCATTTAACAAGACCTGAAATGTGGAGCCATGTGTTGTTGTTTTGCCCATCTCCCAATGCTATGAAGCAATTTTATTACTATTAATTTTGCAATGCAAAACAATCATTGATTTGGCACAATGTCTTATTATTGCTTGTGCATAAAGTCAATGGGAACTTAGCCAGACTCCACGAATAATATACACGGGATGTATCTGCCTATGTGGACAGATTTGCTCTGCGAAAATGAACTGAAATATTTCCGTTATGACATTTAAACCATGATTTCCCCTGAAAATATACACAATGACGGGCGTCCTGATGGGTGTAGACCCATCGAGCACAAGCTAGATTGTTTATCGCCAGCGCCGCATATTCTTATTGCATATCTAGACCGCCACACCTCATCTTTCTCCCCAGCTCCGGCGCTACCCGTTCTGCGACTGCTTGTTTAGCTGTGTTGCGTCTGCGGAGACCAGGCCGAGCTGTAATTAACCAGAATGGAAGTGTCAGTCAAGCACAGGAGATGAGCTGCAAACGTCTACAGCTGTCTAGCATCAGCAAAGCTCAACCTCCACCAGCTCTGCTAGGGTCCCTAAAGTCAGCATACGCACACACATACACTCACACATTATCCACTCAATCACACGCCCCCTCCTGACACTCGTCTGAAATTGACATGCCATCAGCTTAATCAAGCTGCGGAATATAAGACTGAATGCAACAGAGCTGGTTTGTCCATATTGTTGATTATTGCAGATGATGGGGAATAAAATGTTCCGCTATCATGGTCATTACTTGCTTTCATTCCGAACAGGATGCTCTGCAAATACTTAATTTACCGTGCAAACTGTGAGGTCTGACGCCTATACTTACTGAGCTCCTTAAAGAGAGAGGGAGCTTGGCTGGAGCATCCAGAATTGTTTGTTAGCAAATGCTGGTCTGTGGACTTAAGACCAATTCCCAATGTTTCTTGCAAAGTCTCATGTCTTTAGTTCAGAATTTTTATCTTGTTAGCTTAAGGCATTGTGCTGTACAAAAGTAAGCCCCAGTTGATAATTCAATTCAATTCAATTCAATTTTATTTATATAGCGCTTTTAACAATGGTCATTGTCACAAAGCAACTTTACA
>JBBPDC010000039.1:24295276-24316333 GCA_037974485.1 Hemigrammopetersius urotaenia | reverse complement strand
AGTTAAATCTTAACGATATATAATAGGCGTTTCGAGTGTATATATTATTAGAAAGCAGTGTGTGTGTTAGAGTGAGTGTGTCCTGCAGCTTGAGAAATCGAGATGCGTCTAGTCTCGCGAGAGTTCCCGTTCCTCGCCAGGCTTGATACGGAATGGAATAATGAGCGTTCCATTAAGGAAAAACCCTTCAGTCTTTTGGACTAAGGTTATTTTTAGTAGCTAGTGCACTAGCTAGCATAGCATACTTCCATGCTAGCCAGCTGTTTCATGTTTTGTCTCTGTTTGTTATGGCATGTGGTTCTTCATTGTGTCAAGCAGACTAAAGGATTTTGTTAAATGAAAAATTGCTAGTCATTTAACGCTAAAATCTCAGAAGTTTTCAAGCTGGAAATTATCTACAGTAGGTAGAATGCTAACATTAGCTGCTAGGCGCTATTACAATATTTACCATTGTCAAATGAGCAAAATAAGCCTCAGTTGCCTCACCCTGGAATTACGGCTTCTCCACTGTCTCAGCAGTAGTATCGTTACAAGTATTATCAAAATTAATGCTCAAATTAGATCTATATCTCTAGAAAGTTAGCAAGCTAGGATAGCTACTAAAAAAGCTTTAGGGAAATAAAAACTTGCATGCAAAATAGCCACAGTTTTAAAACCTTCGGTTACATTGTTTATGTACATTTTGTGTATGGAGAGGCATAACTTGTACAAAGCCACAATTTGTGTATTTAAATTGTACACTTTTAGCATAATAATGCTCATTGTGCTAGTAAGCTACTCCAGAGCTGTGTAACATCTGTGTGAGTGTCTGAAATTAACTAAACATCACATCCCCTAGTTCACTAGTTAACCCTCCCCCCGCATATAGCAAACACTATGTAGTAAATGAGTGAGCGAGTGCACTTTTCGAACAGTTTGAGTGAAGTTCCGAGTCAGTTAATGGCAAATCTTAGTCAACATGCTACCTGAATACAATTTTGAGACACTGACTCGAGTTTCTGGTTCTGTCTAATGTGTCTTCTTCTTCAACAGCATTTCAGTCTACATTGGTTCTAGATGTGATCAAAACATGAAAAATAAATGCTTGACATTGGGCTTATTTCAGTTCTGACACTCTTGCTCATTTGTTTCAAGAGCTCTGATCATACATGGACAACGAGATACCTGGTATTTCTGAGCAGTTTGAATGTGCCTCAATTGACCTATGATCAAATTTCGTACAGGTAAAAAAGACGTTACACAAACTACAAAGCTGGACCTCATCTAAAAAAAAACAGGACATCAGTGTCATGATATTGATGGCCTAGTAGTTTCAATGCAGCTGCACTAACTAAGCCTTTTACCTGACATCAGCAGTGGGATTTTCTCACCAGGAACACATCAACTGTCATCATGTGCTAAGCATGTTTTCAAATTGTGAGATTTCATGGAAAAGGGCCCCAGGCGTTCAAGATCCTTAAGACTAAGCTCCATCTTGAGCCAAGCTCGTGCTTATATAGCCAAAGCCCGAGGCGGCCAAATGTGAGATCCAATTACACATAATAAATGATTACATGCTTTGCAAACAGCCAGCTAATTAAGGTCTTGGTCAAATAATTGATCTAATCATGAATGGCTAATTAGTTTCTTGTAATGGTACCAGAAGAGTTATGCATTGTTTTGGTCGTGCTTGTGGTATATGGAGGTTACGTTTAGCTGTAAACAGGTTTTGATGTTTTATGGATGCTTTAGATCTGACTTTTCCCCTTTCAGATTTTCCCTTTGTACTTTGTGTCATTACTTTTTCATATCACTGTCAATGCTAGTTGGGGACCTTTTCTAAGCATACCCTTGACCCTAACAGAATCCTATATTGCCATCATCTTTCTGACTTTCTGTAGCCCACAGAAAAGAATAAGGAGGTTTTAAAGTTTCAATTTGTCCATGGTTCCCCTCCAGCAAATGTAGTTGATGTGGACATGTCGTTTTTATTAAAACAACAGTCTTCTGGCACCAGCAGTTTTTCTTTTTTCATAAAGGACCATCTGTAAGAATGGTGAGTGTGTGTGTGTGGGGGTGGGTGAGTGTGTGTGTGTGTGTGGGTGTGTGGGTGGGTGGGTGTGAAAGTGAGCGAGTGAGGGACATCCCGACAGTGATAGAGAGAGGGATGTGTGTGTGTGTGTGTGTGTGTGTGTGTGTGTGTGTGTAGGACACAAACATAATGGGAAAGTGCGAGAGACAGACAGTGAGAGAAGGAGAAAAGTGTGTGTGCATATGAGACACGGAGAGTGAGAACGTTAACGTCGATATTTTTTTTATCGCGCAATAAGAATCTCGCGCCGTTAACACGCGTTAACGCCATTAACGGCCCAACACTAAAATATATATATGTGTGGCATTTTTCTTGCACAGATTGATCCAACCCATTGACACTCAAAACTGGTCACTTTGTCACTTCTTGATTAGGTTGATGGTCAATTTTAGGTGTAAGGCCTTCCAGCTCTCTGAAGCTTTAGAATGCCCCGTGGGTTCCTCTCTGATGAAACAAACGACACAAACAAGTAAGAGGGAAAGTGCATGTGTATGTGTGTATGAGCGAGAGAGAGAGACAAGGGAAATGAAAAAGAAAAGTGTGTGTTTGTGTGAGTGAGCAAAAAGTGAGCAATTGAAAAGGGGTTTGAGAGACCGAGGAGGACTCAAAGATAGAGTCAGAAAGAGAGAGAGAGAGAGAGAGAGAGAGAGAGGTTGAGTTGAGGATGAGGGAAAGTGGTGAAGGCACTGTGGAGACGGTGCTGTGGCCTGTGTGTGGGGGGGTTGACACGCTCAGGAGAGTGTGTAATTAAAGGCGCTGCCTACTCAGCACCCTACACAGCACCACCATCAGCTCCCTGCTTAATGATTACACTGCGAAACAATCACACGAGCGGCTAGCTGCTCTGCCACATCACACTCTCCTGCCTCCTCTGACCAGCCCTCATAACCTCAAGTGACACCGAGTGTAACCCCAGGCTGGGCTAAAGTCCCATCTTGTACTGTACACACTAGAGATTGCACAACATGACAGATCAGCCACATATTCAGCTATATTTGATTTTATATCAGTTCTGAGTTTGACAATAAAATACACAAATACAACTTGTGCAAGTGTTTCCTCTCAAAGCATTATGAAATCTGGAACAATGCTAAACAAATGTTTTTTTTATTACAATTAAGGTGAACTCTATTCAAGCTGTGCCCGTGCTGCTCAACGGCAGGGCCAAAATCAGACTGCATGTGATGACGTTTTGATTGGTCGAAATGTCGTCACAACAAGGAAAGAGGCCATTGTTCTTTACTGTCCACACAAAAAACAACAAGAACGGAGATACATACTATCAACAGGGATGTCGACGAAGTACGAGCACGACCATTTGTTTGGGCTGAAGATACATTTCAGTGGGAGTTCCCTAGGAAACTCACTAATTTCTCAAAGGTGTAGCAGGACATCACTAACATGTTAGCCGGGGCTAGGTATTCATTGCACGGCTAAAAAAATGCTGTGAAAAAAATAATAAAAATAAATTATAAATTATAAATTACAAAAGCAATGAGAGAATTGCACATCAGGAAAGTGTGGTACAGCACAGGTACTGTATACTTATGGAAAACTGTGAGTTTGGACGTTAAGTTTGCAGTAATTGAGTCTGCAGTAGCCTGGACAGTCACATAGACCCGGGTTTCTCAACCACTGGGCTGCAGACCACTGATGGGTTGCAAAGGATTTAGATTGGACTGAATCTAAAAATTGGGGGTGAATCTAAAGTCTGCTGTGGCCAAGAGGGCCTTGGCAACATGATGTGATAGATAGGTGGGCCTTAATGTTGAAATGGTTGAGAAGCACTGGCATAGACAGCTTGTGGTTCTGCCTTTGCCATTTTTGAGTTTGCCTGGTGAGTTTGATTCATTCCTGGTTTTTTGAGATGTTCCCAAATGATACATACATTTTTGTTGGCGTCTTTAGGTAAATGGCTCTTCTTCTTTACAGACTTTGTTTTCTATCTGTTTTGCACCATTCGCATCAACACACCCTCGCTTGCTGTGAATACTCTGGAATTCTCTGTGACGACCTGCTATGCTCACACATGGACTCAACTGGACATGGCATGGGCCCTGCACTTAAGAGTTGGAAGGGTAAAGCCTGTTTAGAGTCTGGTTTGAATGAATTGAACATTTCCATTCACACAAACACCTCCTCAGTGGATTGTCTGGAAAAGTTTTGTGTGAAAGGGGCTTATGATATTTAGCAAGTTTATTTGAAGTGTATTACCGCTATATAGCACAACATTATGTTATGCTATTATACTGAATTATAGATACTATGTTTGTAGGGTCAGGATTATGATTTTTGAATCCTTAGCCAAAATAGATTGGAAGTGTTCCAGCAGATGGCTTAGGTATGCACTTTCCTGCACCGCTGGTACAGTGGTTAACATTAGAATTGGTTACAAAAACCACAAACACATACAAGAAACACTGGTTTATTCTACGGATCATAGAAACAGCTCGTCTTAATTCAGAACTCTTCTGTAGGCCAAGAAGAGTTGGTTGGGCCAAAAATGATGTATGTGTAATCAACCGTTAGGCCTAAAGGTAAAGCCCCTAGGCCTGGCTTAGTTTCAGGTTGGATGGAAAACATCAACAAAACTACAACAAAATCAATGTGAACGAAACATCAGTGATTGCAGGAACCCAAACTCTTCTGAACGTGCAAGCTATTGTGCTAGTCCACCTTCTGACTGCACACGTTTCTCACACTGACTCCTTTAATGGTAATTTCATTGACCACTGCAGCTCTGACCGTGTACTGACTGTGCAAGCCCAGTGCTATGTTCATCTCCTGGCTGCTGCCCCAATGGAAATACCCTCACTTTCTCTGCGCCTGACTTTGCAGGTCTCCCTGACAACGGGACGAGTAGCTGCTCTTGAGTTCGACCTCCAGAAAGGACAGCAGATTCTTGCGGTGATCCCAGCTGGGAATAAAAGGACACAGAAAAGAGCAGAAACGTCCACCTGCCTCCTGGCCCTCCTCATTAGCTCAGCACAAAGCAACAACCTGCGTCCAGCAGGAGCAACACTCAAGTAACAAGACAGGCGTGACTTCAGGAGCATGTCTGCAGCATCACATTCCGCATTCGATTCAACTTCAGTTCTTGGTCTCAGAGTAACATATCGGATAGAAACCCGGCGCGCATTTAGGGTGCATCAGTCAGGCTAATTTCTGAGGAGAGCTGAATCGCATTGTAATTCAGGACGACACTGAGATGAAGCAGGAATCACAGTTACTAATCAAGCGCATTATTTTGTGGCCCAGAAATCTCATCGCTGCTCACTGCATGAAATGTATCGTCTAAAACGTAGGCGATATATGTAATATATATATATATTAGTGGTGGGCCGTTATCGGCGATAACGTGCTGCGTTAGCGTGAGACTCTTATTGGGTGATAAAATAATATTGCCGTTAATCTATTTACAAAGTTGGGTTGGGAGCTGGGTCAAATAACCACTCGCATTTTCGTTTTTTTTTTTCCAAAACGACAAAACGGATAACAGCTCGTTTTCCGATTTTCCATTCTGTGCTCAAATCAAAAATGGAAAAAACGGATAACGAATGCTCATATTCCATTTTGGTTTCTTTGAATTTCACAAGCTGCAGCGTGTAGGAGGGCGGAGAAACTGGCCTGGTAGCCCCGCCCACCTGTTTTGGCTGCATCTCCCGCACAACCACACACTGAAAGACTACATTTCCCAGCCTCCCTAGAGGCTCATTTACCCAGAATGCAAACTTTCTTAAGGCAACAAGCTCATTTTGTAACACTTTAGGGATCGATAAAAGCATCGACATCAATAATTTCTTATCGATTCCCATCCCTTCGGCAGAATTCAAATGAGCCATTTTAATCTAGATTAATCCCTACCCCCCCGGACTACACAAGCTAAGATGAATTTAACCTTGATATTTCAGTGACTTGTCCGGTTCACGCGCGTTTTAAACCTGTCTCGGTCTCTCCCCCGGACAGAGTGAGCTGTGTCTACACTACGCAAGCTATGATATGACAAATATATATATATATATTTGTAACTGAGAATTGCTTTACAGTGGTGGTGAATGGAACCAGGGTTCAAATTGTCTGCAGTGGAAATTGCCATTTTATTTAAAACCCCAAAGCCACAGTGACCCTGCATGTATCTTCTGAGCACTTTGTGTGTAAAGATGATAATAGTAAAATAGTGGTCTTTTTGGGGGAGACTATGTTGCTCTCCACCATGGATGGATTTAAAAGCTGATCTCAAAACCATCATTAAAAAATGTCTCGGGCATCTGGCCCTGTAAAACTATGTGAGGTAAATGGCACAGTGGGACAGTGGCAAACTCAGCAAGGAGGTCTTGGCCTCGGTTCTTACCTGGACTGGCCGAGGGTCCTTTCTGTGTGGGGTTTCCATTCTGCCAGGTACTCCAGTTTCAGGTGAACTGGAGATGTGAAATTGCTCTGAGGTATGACTGTGTTTGTCTGACGCTCTGGAATGAAGACATTCTTTGTCCTATGATTGATGGAAGAGGCTCCAACACCACCCTCAGATAGCTTTTTGTCATAGGCTGTATATACTTCCGAGGTCAGCTTCAAATCATGTCTGTTGCGAACAATTCTCAGCACGTTTCTCCAGTACGGCCCGTTTCACATCAAACCTCTTTATTGACTTTATATTGATATCTTAAAAATTAATTAATGCTTATATTTAGCAATTCTATTTTAAATGAAGCACTATTGTACTTGTAACCAAACCCCTGTAAACAACTTTGTCCATATTCCATGGACCTTCACCCATATATCGTTTTCCCCACCGCTTCACACAATAAGCTTTTATCTAACTTGCTTTATTTCCTGCTCTCCTTGAGTTTTAGCACGCAAACAAACCCTATGAAAAGAGTGCAGGACGAATGAAAGGCATCCATTTACGCAAACCATAAACAGACATGAGAACGGCTCATTCATTTCATGGTGCATATAAACACCCTGAGCAGAAAATGACCATCACCAGAAGAGGAGAACACGTTCAAAACATGACATGAGGTTAAACAAAGTTTGTGATTAGCAACAGTTCGGCTGATTGTGGACTGTGAAAAAATCACAATCTTATAATCAGTCCAGAATACCTTCCAACATGAACCAAATGTACCATTTGATTCTCAGACTTCCATGAGGACATTATAGATTACTTTAAACTACATGGAGATATCGGTAAGGATTTGTTTAGATTAAAACAATGAAATACAAATTAACGGATGGTAATTTGATGTGTGCTACGTTAACTATTTCCACACTTCTCCTTCAGGAAGGACTATATTTACAGTTTCCACTAGGCTTTTCCAGTCAATCCTTATTAAAGTTCAATCAGGAGCAGCTGTTGGAACTGAACTAACCCAAACAATGGGGCAGTGTTTGCCCTGCAATCAGGAAGTCATGGGTTCAATTCCCAAGACTGCTAAACACCTCTGAGGTACCCTGAGCAAGGTACTGTACCCCCACACTGCTCCCCGGGTGCTGTGTTCCGGGCTGCCTTCACTTGAATGGAAATAAATGCAGAGGAAGAATTCATGTATGACAGAATGGCCACTTTCAGTGCCTGGAGAGCATCAAGAGGTCAGGAACCAAACCTGAGTTCTTCTAAAAAGATTAATAACTTGCTTTGAAAAACAGAATGTATTCACACAGAAATGTTACTGTTTAGTTTGTGTTTATGTATCATTTAATCATTTCACCCTGTGACAGGATATTCTCCAGCACCCCCATAACCCTGGTTAATGAATGAATGAACTCATTAAGTTCAAAAGCCTCCAAGGCCAAGAACAGACTAGCACCTCCTTACTTATCAGCACTGATCAAGCAGCGTCACTTCTTGTCCTATCAGAGCTCATCTTGAACTTCTGCTGCTCAAAATATGAAGAAGGCATGCATCAAGACTCATTTCAGTCTTGGACTCCCAGTGGTGGAACAAACTCCCTCACCTGAAGACCCACCCCTTTAAGGAGCATCTTGGCAACTAACCAGTCCTCTCGCGTATCCCTTATACAACTTTTCCTATATATTTAAAATAGATTTGAACACTGTTTTTCTTTACTTCATTTTGAGAGGGTTTGTTAAGGTGTGTAGCTTAGCTGACACTAACTTGGTTAAAAGCTGTCTAGCTTTACAGGTATGAAGAACAGATGTGTGCTCTGGATAAGAGCATCTGCTAAATGCCGTAAACATCTTTAATTCATTCATTATTATGTTACATAGCATTTCTACCCTCCAAACATACCTACTGCCAAAATAAATCATTTCAAACAATCTTCTTGGCTGCCTAAGACCTTTGCACAACACTTTACTCTAAGCCTGCCAAAATTCTTCCTCTTAGTTCTTCATGCACAAGGGAGATTTTCACAAATTTTTACAATGACTTGAACTACAAAACCCAAAACGTGCATCGCTCTGTCACATAATTTGAGCCTAAAATCATTTTACTGTAATCTTACAAAAATGTTCCTATACAGTACAAAGCTTATTTAACTTAAAAATAGCAGATGCTGTATAGAATTACTTTTAAGAGCTTTCCATTATAAGGAACACTTTACCGTTTATGCACTGAATTTGTTCTTAGAAGTGTGTTCACATTTCAGGTTTTTATAAAACCCTTGAAAAACCAAGTTTCGAGTGTACTTACTATAAGTAAAAAAAAAATTGAGTTGAGCTGAACATTTGAACTGAATTTGGCACATATAACTGCACATATAACTGTTTTTACAGGATGTAGAAGTGCTTTAATCTTAAAAAAAAGGTTCTTCAGGCCCATGTTTTATTGCAAAAGTGATTCCTTGAAGAAGGAAAGACTGTTTTTAGGGAACCAAACATGGTTGTACAATGGCAGTGCTCAGAAGAAATCTTTTAAGCTCCTTTAGTTTTCTTTTTTTCAACCAAATTTAGTCATGCCCAGTTTTCCTCAGTGGCTGGGATGCCCCTAATCACACAATCCCACCAAGGCTAAAGCGTGCTTCATCTGAGCTAACAGATGCCTGGGTTGCTCAGTACTATGCTAATGGACCTATCACAAGAGTCCAGTTGTCTTTTCCAGTTGGAGTCATATTAGCAGAAGACTTTAATAAAGCAACCACAAAACCCTGTTCCTTATTTCTCAGTATAAACAAAGCATACGTAGGGATGAGGTAGTCACGAGTATCGAGAGCATGTGGAGTCTCACATCAACCAGGGTGACATGGGCTGCACACAATCATGTACTGCTTTCGCCAATGAGCTAAATGAGTTTCACACCCATTTCGAGGTTAGCCAGGTGGCTAGTACTAACTACAGTCTGACAACTGAGGACAGTGACGTCATCAGCCAGGAATGTGTGATCATGGAGCATGATGTCTGAGGAAAGTGAACATCAGGAAAGTAGCGGATGCAAACAATTTTACTGGCCATCTGCTGGGGTGCTGTGCTGACCAGCTAGCAGGTGTGTTCACCACCATCTTCAACAAGTTCCTGGCAAAGTCTGTGGTCCCCACATGCTTGAAAAGATCCACCATCATCCCTGTGCCCAAGAACAACAAGCCCTTATGCCTGTATGACTACCGGCCGATTGCATTGACTTCGATGGTCATGAAGGTGTTTGGGAGGCTGTTGAAGAACATCATCTCCTCTTCCATCCCATAACCCCCTTCAGATTGCCTACTGACCCAACAGAACCACAGAGGATACCATCTCCTGTGTGCAGCACACCACTCTCAGCTTTGTGGACAAGAAACAGGGTATTGGTGTTTGTAGACTACAGTTCAACACAATAAGGTCCAGTAAACTCCCAACAGCATCACCACGAATACTGGAGCACCACAGGAGTGTGTATTCTTGCCACTTCTGTATTCCCTTTATACTTCAGACTGTGTGGCCACTCATGGGCCCAACACCATTGTGATGTTTGTTTATGACATGGTGGTGTTAAGCCTCATCTCAGTCGACAAAACTATAGTGATTTGTACGTACTGTCAATATGAACTAAGCTATCACCGGAGTACATCAAGTCTAAAATGCCACTTCCTAGTCAAGCACATATCTGATGCAAACAGCACTCCTACACCTCGCCAAAGGGAGACCAAACTGGATAGTTTTCTGCAGAGACGCATGGAAAACTCTACAAGCAACAAACTTTCAGAAGCAGCTTGTAGAACAAACTTTATACACAGCTTCCATCGAGCTTTCACAGTTTCTCTACAGTAGGGGTCACCAACATGCTGCTTTTAGAACAAGTCTGTGGGCTACTCCCCTGGTGCCCGCAGACTTATTCTAAAAGTAGCACAACTCACCAGTGAGCAGCATCTAACATTTAATTTTAGCCTGTTGCTATTCTTCTATAATCACATTTGCATTTATATAGATAAATGACAGAATCTAAAAAAAGTTTACATGAAGTTTAGATAAGTTTAGGTAAACTCTCTAGTGTATCAAACTGGTAGCTCTTCGTATGGCTCAGTACCCGTGAAGTAGCTCTCAGTTTCAAAAGGTTGGTGACCCCTGCTCTACAGGATAGTCCGCGCTGGCAAAATGCAGAAAGTTAGTTGGTCATAGCCCAGCGAACGCAGCGGAGCTCGAGCAGCAGCAACTTGCACATTGTAAAAAGAAAGAATTACTCACACAGGATGTGTCAACAAGATGGAACAGTACCCTGGAGATGATAAAACGTGTTCTGAGAAATCGAGAACCGCTGAGAGACGCGCTGGTGCTACATGCATCCAACGTCATCATGCCAACAACAGCTGAGCTGGATAAACTGACGAAGTTGGAGGTACTGCTGAAGCACTCTCGTTTATAGTATGTTCATGTGAACTCACTCTCTCAGATTTGTAAGCTTAAAATGAAGTTTATTGAAGGTACAGGTTTCTATGGATGACCCTGCCTACATGGTTACATTTAAGGACCTTCAGATCAGACATGGAGAAACGAAAAGAAAAGTGTAGCATCACACGGCTGAGGATTGATAGGGCTAAGGTGTGGCTCTTGATTCAGGGAGATGGAGAGGCCTGCACAGACAGAAAAACCATCAATGTCTTAGCCGCCTAAGAAAATATTGGCTTGGAGGAATGTCCCCAGAGGTGGTGGTCCAAACATGAAGGAGCACACAGCGAGTACTTGGTGACACCTGTCACATCCATACCATGCGAGAGGTTTTTCCACTGTCTTGGCATGTTCTTCAAAAAAGCAAGCTGCCCTATCATCTGAAATGTACACATGCTTGTGTGTTTGAGAACTGGCTCACTACAAATACACAGAAGTAACACACTGTACATGCTTTTTTCATGTAAAGCACACAGAAACCTGTTCAGTAGCCCAGGTTGTCAGAAAATGTATTATTTATTTATATAGATATAGATGTAGATATAGATATGTTTGAAGAATTATTGTGTTTTGTTTAAGCTATCAGAAAGACACTGTTACAAATGTTTATTCAAGTATAAGCTACAGCAGAATTGTAAATCCATATTGCAAGGTTCCATTCACATTTTATTACAATTTTTGTTTAAATGTATTTTTGTAATATTTTTATTTCATTGTAAATACAAGTGCAGGATTATTTTTTGAATAAATAGACATAAATCTGCACAAAGCAAACATATTTGTCTACTCCTATGTTAACTATGGCAAACATGAGATTAATCACAATAAAATGTTTTAATCTACTGACAGCCCTGATTACATTAGTATGTTCACTCTGTTTACATCACTCTGTTTAGATCTCTTTTTATTTTAGATTTGTGTTTTCAAATTTAAAATTGTACTTACCCTTATACTTATTTTTACTGTACTTTTACCATTTTTTTATTTATTTGTGTTTCAGAAATGTTCAGATGTGTCTGACTTAAAATTGTAATTTTTATAATGTCGCACAGTCATAAAAGTAGCAGGTCAGGATACGTTTCACTGTGTTGTATTGTATAGCTACGCATGAGACAAATAAAGAATCTCGAATCTTGAATGTCAAACTGGCAGATAAGATAAAACTATACAATAGAAAAATTATACAAAAAACCTTTGACTCTACAAAATGTTACATATAAATATATGTTTGGGTGTATGAAAAGATATAAATACACAAGAAATATTGCAGATGAAAAAAACATTGCACTCACGAGTCCTTGGGTGTGTGGATGTGTGTGTTTGCTTGTGAGTATGTGTGTGTGTGTGTGTGTGTGTGTTTATGTGTGTTCAACAGCAAGATGTTGATTGTACATGGCTGTAGCATCTCCAGGGACCCAGCTGACAATGCCCCAGTGAAAGAACCGGCTAAGACAGTTAAGTCACTGAGGAGCCAGTCACTTAAAATGGAGAACGATGTAATTGTATTCATATTGGATTAATTAATCTGTAGTAATCCAAGCAATCCAAAGCCTTGGTTCACTTCCTACACTACTACTACCGACACTTTAATTTGTCATCAGTAGCTAAAAGATTATGTTGTCAGTAGAGATGCCACCGGCAGCTTGGCCTTGAGAGCTCCAGCTAAATACTGTAAAGTGCAAAGCTGGCACTATTCTCAGCGGGAAAATCACCGTGACTTCCAGAACAGGGATTCCTCATGGTCAGTCTGACCCAGTTCCATATACAGAGGTCCTGCAAGATGATACTGCAGAACAGACAGCTAGAAATCTTTGCAGTGGGTTTATCTAAAAGATAACAGTTCCCTTTCTTAACCAGCTCAGTACCGGCAGCACAACAAAGGATTCATTGTCATCATACGGCAAAACAGTCCCTTATATGGAAACTCCCCCAGTTTGTGTTGATGCTAGAACCAAAGTCATTGTAATTTTAAAAAACATGTAATAATAACCACTACTGGTTTTTTTTGTTTTTGTTTTTTTTAAAAAAGTTTTACACACAAATATCAAAAATGTATTTTATTTGAAGTCTTGTAAACAAACTATCAGGATAGTCTCTGTTCGTAAGCAGGTGTGGAAAACCTGCAGAGTGAGGGGGTCCGGAGAGCGGCCAAATAAAAGAGCAGCGAGAATTTTACAACCACTGGTTTTAGACTAATTTACACTGTTGTCACGAGGGCCGGGTCTAACCGTCTCTCGTGATTTACCTCTGAGTACAGACCAGGCTGGGAAGCAGACATCCATGCTGTGGTTTCTTTATTCAGGAAACAAAACAGAACCAGAACATAAACCTGGCGTAGGAGCCGATACGTTTACAAAACCAGAACACAAGGAAACTGAGGCGATGGACACATGAGGAAAAACTAACAGACACAGACTTATATACAGACCTAAATCACGAGACAAAACACAAGGCAGGTGAAAACAAAGGAGACACGTGATACAAGAACAGAATGTCAAAATAAAAAGCCTGAAAACAAACTGAAACAGAATGAAAAAAACAGAAAAGCAGCGGCATAATAAGGGCCGCTGGCCAGACTGTGACAACTGTTTTTATTGGTTGAAATCAGATTTTACTAATACACTCTTCTAAGGGTTAAATACTTTCTCTGCTTGCTTTTACCATCAGTATAGAAAGGCCACAGCCACTCTCTCTGCCCACATGATGGCACAGAGTCCACCATGAATCCAGAAGAGGGATTTATTCCTTTTCCTCCTCCTACCACACTGAGGACGTGCCAGAGGAACAAAGCTTTGTTTTGAAAGAGGCTGAGGGAGAAGTCTTTAGCACTGTGGGCTGGAGAGGTGAGGGGCGGAGATACACCGCATGCTGACCAGAGCTACACATAAAACTGCAGAAGACTGAAGACATGGCATTTATATTCTTACAATGATGCAGAATACACCGCCACAAAGGGTTCTTCAAGTGATGCTACAGAAGAACCCTTTCAGTTCTCTAAAAAACAATCGAGTTTGAAGGACCGTTTAAAGGTATAAAAAAACCTTCATTTACCAACTGAAGGATTCCTCCAAGAGCATTTACATTGTCTGAAGGTTCTTTAAAATAGGTCTTCAAAATAGATTTTTATCAGAACTAACCACTGAACAGTTCTATAGGTCGAAAACCCTTCCTGGAAGATGTTCTTTATCTGTTTAATAGGAAAAACTTGTGGCCATCAGTGTAATGTAACTAGACGGGAGAAGCATTTAGTTGCAAAATGATAACTTTACAGAAGAAGAAAAAAATCTAAATTAAAATCTAAATAAAAAAAAGTGGATTTTGGATTTGTTACATTTAAATGTTTTGTTTCAGAAAGAAATTAGTACCTAGAAACTAAATGTGACTGTAATGGTCTCAAAGTGTTGTTTGGACTACATTAGTTACACATGGTGGGGTAGTTTTAACAGGTGTTCTGTCTGAATTTACCATGTCAGTTTTGTTCATGTACTACCCATTTTGGCACAATTTACATTAAATATACATTTTGTCCTCTCGTTTATCTATTATACATCATTTTCTGTATATTTAAAAAACCTTGGGCCCATAGCCTCTTAACTGCTTGTCCTTACTTGTATATTGACGTTTTTACTGACAGGGTTTGTTAAGGTGTGTAACTTAGCTGGCAGTAACTTGGTTAAAAGCAGGTGTTGATCTTAGTGTAGCTTTACAGGTATAAAGAACAGACGTAGACAATTTAAGCACTGATGTACGTTGCCCTGGTTAAGAGCGTCTGCTAAATGGGGTGGTGATGGCGTAGTGGGTAGGATAGACCAAGATGTCATGGGTTAGAATCCTACCTTCAGCACCTTCACCATCACCGCTGAGTCCCTGAGCAAGACCCTTAAGCCCAAGTTGCTCCAGGGAGACTGTCCCCTGTAGGTAGGGAATGGAAGTTGCTTTGGATAAAAGCGTCTGATAAATACCGTAAATGTAAATGCTGTAAAGGTAATACTAGATTAGATTAATCCCATGCGAATTAACATATTGGCAGAGTCAATTCTTTGGGAAAGAATTGTAAGCATAGATTTTTCATAAGTGTACTGTTTGCACTGTCCCATTTAAAACTAAATGGTGTGAAATGCTGAAAAGTAGTTGGTGACGTTGACTGTGGGCTGTACATGCCCTAGCTTCACTGAATTAAAATACATTTTTTTATACTCTTTTTTTGGAGTGAAGGCAGTGCACAAATCGAGCAGCCACTTTCCACATTGTTATTTATACCGAGGTTTCTTATCCCATGAGAATCCCCTCCTCCCCATTCATAACAAATCCAGTCTAAACAGTGATTTAGGAATATAAAGCAAAAGTAAAAGCCTTTAGATTTAAATGTATTTAGATCTAAAGGTGCTTTTTGGGATTAGGTTTACACACATCCATGTCAGACATTTTTACTGAGTGTGTCAGTAAGGGTTCAGCAGCTTAAGCCTACTATACAACAAACCATAGACATAACTCCAGGTTATATTAATCCTATTAATGCCATGTTGGCAAACATTCCATCATACTCTGTGAATTTTCCTGCCTGTGGCATTTTTAGAGAGTCAATATGGATACAATATGGAGAAGCTTTTGGAAACGTCTTATGTCAAAAATCATAACTTTACAGGAGAAGAAAAAACATTTTCAACCTATAATGGAAATTATAATGGGAAAATGTTGTAATATAATGTCATTTTGGGCCATTTTTACTGGTCCATTGATAGGAAATTTTGACACTGGAAAGATTATCTGAACATTACAGATACACTGCTACACTGCTAAACTGAGTCACTGAGACTAAATACAGCAATTCCTGCCCCTAGAGCTACCTTGACATCCCCTTGACTGAACAGCATCAATGACAATGACAATAATAGCAACATTATCACGCCTTAGCAACATGTTTATCGAGTTCCTTTCGGACAGTTTCCCCTCTCTGCTTTATTGACGTGTCTTTATCAGGAGCAGATCGCAGGCGGGTGGAGGACAGTAGTTTAGCTGCAGCAACGTTCCTTCATTACCACTGCATTAATGCTCAATCCCCAGCTTGGCCACGCCAACCATGTTTCTTCATTCCTGGGATCACTTTTTTCAGGATTTATAGGATCAGCGACACAGAAAATGTGTGCTGCAAAATTTCTTACATGCTGCAATTCAATCATGTCCCCAAATCCCCCCACCCAGTCACCAGCACCACCCACCACCGTCTCCCATGGTGGGCAGGTAGGCCGTCTTCTAGGATTTAATACCTCCCTGGACTGTGGAGCGAGAACAACTGGGCAGTGGGAAATTCATTACTCTCTGTAATCCCTGCCTCACATCCACCACGCTAATGTGTGTATGACAAAAGCCTGAGAGACGAGAGCGATAGGCCTGGGAGGAATTAAAGCAATTGGATTAGGAGAACTTAAGAAAGAGAGAGATCTGTCCCCAATACCCCACCAAAAAAATTGAATTCCAGGTTTAAGTGCCCTTGCACTTGTCAAGGTCCTTTTCTTTCCTTCCATTTCTAACTTCATTCCCCGAGCTGCCCAGACTTTTGTTCTTGCTCGTGACAAAGTGAGGAGCAAATCGCACCTATTCTAGGGCTCGTCTACTTCTCTGACAGCGTATCGCTCACACATTTAGTCCCTGGCAGTGCCGGAAGATTTATGATGCTGCCGACATCATGCCTGACATAAAAACGGTCGCGTTCACTCTTAATTATCATGAATGTTATTTCCTGGCACTGGATGATCGAGAATCCGTGCCATCTGTTTAAAGCCGAACATTACTTTCAATCAGGGAATGCAGAGGCCTGCTGCAACGTCTGATGAATCTGAATGGTAAAGTCGTCAACCAGCGGTTCCTCGATCAGGGCTGGAATAAAAAGAAAAAAAAAAATATATATATATATATATATATATACAGCATTTACCTGAACATCCTGAGCTACACATGGGGTCTGTGTATGTACAAAGGCCCGGTGGTCTCAGGTGTTTACTGAGAGAAATTGGAGCCTAAACCATGTAATGGACTCTGACAAGTCAAGGCTGGCCATAGCGCTGCTTTCCTGCTGGGCAAGGAAGAGTGTGCTGATAACCTGGCAGGACCAAAGACTCACCCCTGAGGCACGCAGGTCAGAGAGAATTCAAAAACCTGCAGCGAGCTCAGTGGGACTCTGTCTACCAAGCACTTCTGAGGCACTCTGATTATACCATGGGGTGGATGCCGGAGTGCGGCAGGAAAAAAGTATGTATGGAACCCCGGCAGGGAGAAAATAACAATGGCAATCAAATGTGCTCCTGCTAGCGTGAGGGATAAAGCCACGACTGCATTACCAACACAAGGGCGCAGTGTACTTGACGAGAGCATGCCGGCTTCGCAATTAAGACAGCGGAGTGGAACCTCAGCAAAAGTCAGAGGAGAGGAAATTATACCCTAAAGAGGTTATGATTCATTCTGTCATCACTCCCAACGAGGCTGACCTACCTCGCCGTGGCGGATGTTAGGATAAAGAAACAGGGAGAGTCAGGGATGCGCTGTAGGCCAACTTGTAACAGAACGTTTCCGAACACTATTCTGATCGTGATGAATTCGGATGGACTTTTTCCCTCAACCTATTGCAGTTTTCAGCCGGCCATGTCAGCTCTATAGAGCCTCATCATTACCCGTCAAACAACAATCCCTCACTGCTCCTCAGCCTTCTAATAGCAAATCATATCACACAGCTATAAAAGTGTGGGGCAGGTATTGTAGTGTAAGAAAGAGGTGATAGATAGACTGGACACAGCAGTTCGGATTCCAGATATTACACCATGTTCTGTCTGCTGAGGTGAAAGCCACTCATTCAATCAAACATTCATTCTTTCATCTAGTTTCTGAGCTGCTTATACTCTCCAGTGTTGTGGGGCCTATCATAAGGTGAAAAGGTAGACACTGGGACAGGTCGCCAGTCCATTGCAGGACAGACACACTGACAAACACACTTGCACCTAGGAGCAATGTAACATCTCCAGATAAACTGATGTGCACATATTTGGGCTGTGGGAGGAATCTGGAGCTCCCAGACAGAAACCAACACAGAATCACTGGGAGAACATGCAAATTCCACACAGACAGGTTCCTGCCTACATCAATAAGGAATCGATTGAAGCAACAACACCCCATCTAAGCTGTTCTGTAGGATCTTTAACATTGTGTCTACATTGTGTACATTTTGCAATGCACCAGAGAGCATTACTGACTACCACACAAACACTTAAGTGTCAAGAGAGATTTTTGTTCAACTGTAAGTAAACATTGTCTTAGGACTTGTCTTCAACATTCCGTATTGCTAAAGTTAGTCTTTGATCTTGACTACCATTTAAGAAAAACACAGTGTGTACTGAACGCCAAAAAATGCACTTTCCCTGGGCCGTTTCTGTTATGGCGAATTTAACCATGCGTATAGCCACAGTTCTTCATTCTGAGACCATATTCCATGTCAGTTTGCAAGGAAAAATTGAATCAGTGGGTTTTTAAAACAGACAGCTTGATAGTTCTGATTGGTCAGTCATAGACTTTCTACAGTCCTACTCTGTGGCTGTGAATTCAGCCATGTTAATTCATTGCTAAATGCATGAAAAAGTTTCTGATCAGCTTGTGATGCAGAACACTGATTTGTAGGTTGTAAACCTTTATCTGTATTTGTGTGTAAAGCCCCTGTTCTGACATGTCTACATTATTTGGGACAAAAACTTCCTTTTTACATTCCTGCTGCTTATCGTTCTCCTCCAGAACGACGTCCAGGATTACGAGTGTTCGCCTCGGCTGCTTCATGATCAGAGCTCAACAGAGCAACTGTTGATCCTCCTTATTCCGAAACAGAGTAATTGTGTGTTTCTGATCGGTGTCTCATGGCTAACGCTGAAATAACACTGCTGCTCGTCTTTGAGCTCGAGTGGCCGTGCGGTCAGTTTGCTCAATGGATTGAATTCGCAGGTCATTAAATGATGTGACCCGCACAGGCAGAGAGAAACTCGCTCAGGAGGGCCTGATGATTATTTTATTTGGTTCTGGCACGCGGCCAAGCGGCCCCGTCGGCCCAAGCGTTAGTTCAGTGCACGAGTGGGCGCTTTGCCTTTCCATTTAGATCTCCGCATCTGCTTTCAGCGGGAAGCACTCCTTGAAAAAAAAAAAAAGGTTTGAGCCTTGTTCCTCGGAGAGGATGAATATTTAGCGCTAGCACTGTTTTATTTTTAATTAATGCCTTGATCCGAGCTCTGCCGTAGCTTAGCTATGTGTGATCCCTGCCACGTTTTTGTAAATCGAATATATTCCTCATTAAAAGTGATTTAATGCTGACTGAACATAGAACTCAGGCCTGTCTAAGGTAGGCAGGCGAAGGATCCGTTTCCATACTGCTCTTGCTCATTTAATGGCCTCTTTAATTTGAGGAGATATATACAGGCTTTAGAGTTGCGGGGAATGTTAAGTGCAGGCCTTTTTAACGGAACAATCTCTTTAGTTTGTTGCGTTCACCACTAACAGGTGGGACAAGGCATATTAAGCAGGAATGGCTTCTTTACCTCTCGGTCTGGCTATGTACATCATTTCCACATGAATAAGACACATTACCATCAGTCATCTTTTCTGACTAAGGGCTGCAGGCTTACATTCTAAATGTGCAATTTTTCTGATGCATTTCTAATGCTATTGTCAAGGCTTGTCATTCCATTGTGTACCTGTGTGTGTGTGTGTGTGTGTGTATCTACAGTGTTCTCATTTTTACTTATACATCCACTCTGTATATATTTATACATGTACTCACTGTATACATGCATTAAAAACTTGCCCATGTCTATACCTAGCCTTACAGTTTACATACATATATGTATATTTTTACTATACAGATGTCCATATTTATATTCCTAGATTTTATACTGTACATTTTAAGACTGTACATTTGAACATTTTATTCTATACTGTACTGTGGCATAATATTTTAGTCTATTCTATTGTTTTTCTTAATTTTTGCCGCTCTTAACTTCATACTGTCCACTTTTTGCCATGACCAAGCAAATTTCCCCCTTGTGGGACTAATAAAAGTTTATCTTATCTTATCTTATATAACAAACAACAGCACATATGATTGTTTGAGCCACCTGCCACCACACTGACCCTTCTCACATAAGACTGGACACCCTTGTCAACACAGCTATCGCTCAAGGTAAGTTAAGGGCAAATCGCTGCTGATGTAATGGATTTTATTTGCATAGACATTGTATGAATCAAGTCATTTCACGCACACATACATTACATAACAAAAAGCTTGTCGACACCCCTTCTAATCTGTTTTTCTGGCTTTTTCAGTTAAATACAGATTTATCTGTGGAGATCACAAAGCTGTATGCTGGATTTTATGCATATTCTGTGTATTATTGTGTTTTAGTCCATCACATGTCATATCTGCTGCTAGGAATCAGTGTCTCACATTAAGACAGGAAGTAAAGAATTACATAAACCAGAGAAGGCAGAAGGAAAAAGTAATGAAAGTAAAAAAAGAAAACAAAATCGAAGAAAATGAGAGGCCTTTGTGGTAAAGAATGAACATGGCCGGTATGTTGATCAGAATATTTAAGGTCTAATTTGCTTGTTTTGCAATGCTGTCATGTTGTAATCATGTTAATGTTCTGGAAAAATGAGCGAAAGGTTTAATGGCCCATTTCCTCCTCACTTATGGAAGGATGTTAAAATAATTACACACCTGCCATCTGCAACAAAGTAAATTTCCTTTTGAAGTCTTCCAGAGGTCCGTTATTGTATTTGTTGACCACGTCCCATCAGTTCAGCCCTAATCCAAGATACATGGTCCGCAAATAGCTGTGCAGGATGTGTTTATTTGGTGACACCCACTCATCTAGTGTATTCAAGAGTATTCACTGGAGTTTGTCCTTCTTAGCTGAAGCAACAGCTTCTTTTTATCTCAGATGGCTTTTCATTAGATGTTGGGGCATTGCTGTGAGGATCTGATTGCATTGAGCCATCAAAGAGCATAAATGACGTCAAGTATTAATGTTGGTTACACAAGTCAACAGGTCAAAATCATCAGAGAAATCTGTGTTTAGTTTTTCCTGCAGGTACAGTGTTTGTGATGAAGCTAGTTCTATACTGCATGATAGTTGGTATAA
>JBBPDC010000039.1:24261766-24274450 GCA_037974485.1 Hemigrammopetersius urotaenia | reverse complement strand
AAACTGATCTGAAATCAGCATGAAAAACTGGTTTAGAAAAGTGTGTTGTGGTTTCTGATGATTACAAAAAAAATGTTTTTTGTTGATCTGTGTTATTTGAACTATTTAAAAAAATATTTTTTGGCCACCTAACGTCTGGTCAAAAATGTTACCACATTAAAAGCATTAGATTTCACAATATAAAAATACTTATAACAGTTGATATAACTAATCGTCACAATAAACATATATATTCAAGTTCTGTTTCTACAGTTACTATGTTTTTAATAAATTGCATTTTTACAACGATTGTTATTTTTGCCCCCCTTTGGTTGAGAAGAAACAAAAAAGTCTCCACTACTACAGAATTTCCATTGTTCCTATCCTCACACACGCTTGCATGTTTGTGTGTACCTTCCATTAACTTGTGAAATACTGTGTCAGTAACACCAAAGCCTGAATATGACTCAGTAACCAAAAGGCAATCTTTCAGCCCTTTTACTTTTTTCAAAAAAGTTGAACCAGAGACTAATGAGAGAAGTCTATTTGAAACATTAGAAAATTGGGCAAATATGATCTGAGACGATTGGTGATATTAAGTGTATTTTCTTCCACTTGATGATAGTAGCAGCTCTCAGAAGAAATGAATTGTTGTTCTGTGTAACAAACTGAACACATGCAACCGTGTAAAAGATTATCGTCTCTGGATTTTTTTCCCTGCATTTATAAATATTGCTGATGCCTCATGTCCTCATGCCAACATCATGAAAAATAGGCCTTGTGTCACAGTGCTAAATAAAGTCAGTGGGGAAGGCGGCAGGATGGAATTATGGGCCACTTCTGACTCTGCAGCTGCTTCCATGCCAAAAAGGTGTCAAGCTGATATTGATGGCAAAGGTGCCCACAAGAACCATGAATAGCAAATATAGTTTCTGCATTTATGCACCCAATCAGAATTACCTCTGGGTAGCATGAGGCGGCAAAAAATTTTAAATCTACCCCCATCCATGTCTTACTCTCAGTCAGTAATCTCATCTGTGTGCATTCATGTATCACTCTGCTGCTTCCATTAGCTGGAGCTCTATTATTGGGGCAGCATCAATAAACCTGATCAGCTTTCTTAATGAAATAATGGCGATGCAGGTTAATATTGTACGTTAGCGCGAGAGGTATGACATTCATATGTTGTTTCTTTTAGGCTGGCTTTAGGGAAACACACACACAAACATATTTTTGGTATTACTATATTTATGAGAACACTCCAGTGACAACTCTGAAACTGTCATGTCCCAGTAATACTATATCTTCACTTAAATCTACCTTCAACCTTTTTGCTCTTTTAGATTTTCCTAAAAAAATTGTGATGAAAACTGCACATTGTGAGGACCTGTGAAAAGGACAGATTTCCTGTCATCACACACACACTTGCATGTTGGTATTACCATTTGTGAGGACTTTCCATCAATTTGTGCAATACTGTGTGTCAGTAATACTGATTTTAACCTCAGCAACCAAAAGGCAAACTTTCTACCCTTTTACTATGTTTCTAAAACATGTTGAATTGTAGTAAAAGAAAACAGCATGCTTCCTTGTGAGGACCACTTTTTAAGGACCACTTTTGCTGTTATTACAGGGACACCTCATAAAGTAATAAATACATGTACACACACACACACACACACACACACACATTTACACACACACTCTCACTCACACATTTACACACATGCACACAGAAACACATCAGGACTGGGATGACTGCGAGCTAACAAGCTAGCGAACTCTGTAAACAACGCAGTCATGCTCAAATAATTAGGGTAATCCATTAAAATATGCAAATGCATTTAACTCGTTTTACAAGGCCATTTTAGATAAACAGTGCCTGTCCCCCCCTACATGCTCCGCTGAAGACTGAGTGGGGTGCTGTTAAGTAAGTTGCACGATTCATCTCGCAGCTCACCCAAAACCAGCAGCAGAAGCTGTGGGAAATCCGTCGCTTTTAATGTGAAGAACTCCAGACCGTCACTCTTTGAAGCTTTTTGTGTTCAAACAGAATAACAGCAGCACTCCATTAGCATCTCGCTCTTGATGATGATATAGAGGGTCTTGCAGAAGGATTCAACTCCTTTAAGTCATCAGATTTGTCTGGATTACAAATGCCACGTCAATAGTTTGCACAGTGTCATATTTTACTGTCCTGTATGGGAGCGTGGCAAGGAAAAAGCCATTACTGAAGAAATAACACATCAAAGTATGTCTGGAGTGTCTCACCATTTCCTAAAATGTGGGGAAAGCTTTTGTGCGGCAAAAATCAGCTAAAATCGAACAAAAATCAGCAAATCGATCACTGCCCATTTCTCAACAAACACCATCTCAACAAAGAAGTATGGTGGTGGCAGCATAATGTTCTAAGGAGGCTCGTCTTCTGTGTGGGCTGGACATCTTGTTAAAATTGGAAGATGGATGGATGCTGTAACATATAAAGAGATACTGCAAGACAACCTGCTTTAGTTTTCTGAAAAACAAAGGATAGTGACCTCAACAACAAGACACAAGCAACACAGTAGTGGTTGAAAAAGAGCAAAAAATCAAGGTTCTACCATGGTCACGTCAAAATCCAGCTCACAGTCCAATAGACAATCTGCACTCTTGAAAACTGAGGTATCATTCATCCAATCTGTAGGACCCAGAGAAAATCTGCCAGGAAGAATAGGTAAAAATCTCAAAGAGGAGGAATAGAGGAATAGAGAAACTTAGCCCAGCAGAATTTTAATGCAGCAAAAGCTAGTGCCAAGCACTATTCTTAAGTGATTGAATACAATCAAGAATTGCTGACAAAATTTGATTTCTAAAATGTACATATTGATTTGCAATAAAAATTCTGTCTGGAACAATCTGTGTGTGAATGGCATTTGTCATCCAGACAAATCTGGTTACTTTTAAGGGGGCTGAATACTTTTGAAAGGCTGTATACATAATGAGATACTGGGCTCTAAAATACACAGCCAGTGCTCACTGCTGTGTGGAGAATCATCCACCATCCAAACATCTGGTCTGGAGTCCTGTGGTGGTTCCCCTCCATAAATGAATGAGGTGAACAGCAGATGACAAATTCTGATTTCAACAAATAAAAATGGTGTAAAGCAGTTTCAAACCAATGTTTGCTCCGACACGCTCTCCGGACCCCCTCACTCTGAAGGTTTTCCCCACCCACATGTGAGCAGAAACTATCTTGAAAGTTCTCTCAGGTTTTTGTTCTTTGTGGGCATTTGCGCATGACGGTTTTTGAAACCCAGTAGCGGTTATTATAATTACTTTTTTTAAATTACATAGGAACGTCTGAGTATAAGGAGTTGCTTGGCCATATGATGACGATTTACCATCGGTCTGCTGGCACAGACCTGTGCCACTCTACTTCTAAGAGTATATGAAATCAAAAAATTCCACAATGGACTGCACGTTGGATGCCATGGAATCATTTTTAAGAAAACCAAAAGTAGTTGTTCTGCGGTTTTACTCCAAACAAAGCCTTTTGATAACTTTAGTAAGAATATATATGCTAAACATATACATGATAAAATAGCCAAAAAGTTAATTATGATGAAATATTTGAAACATTTGACTGTCCAGTAAATAAATTCGTATATAAACTTTATTTTTCCATTCTTTTGACAAGTACATGCAAGTGCTGCAGGATGGCTCCACCTACAGGCCACACTCAGCTCAATGCCGAGGGAGGGTCTTGACTGACCATTAAAAATTTTTCCAGGGTTACATTTTCCTTAACAATGGAGTGTCTTTGGTTATGTAGTGGTGCTATCTAAGGAAAGTTTCCAGTCCTTCAAATTACTCTGACATTTGCACAACAGGCAGTCCACTTTGCCATCCAAACCTGTGTTTTTCTGGAGTGAAAACTAAGAGACATACAGCCTGCTTCCCTTGTGCTTTAGGGGAACTGTCTTAATATAATACATCAGGAGCTGAAGATCCAGTAACACCAGTGACAAAAAATATAGAGAAACCACACTGGGCATCTGGCAAGAGCGAGACTATTGCTAAAACACAATCAAGTGTCCACTTTTCTTTGCAACCTTATTTATAGTACATTCGTCAGGAATGGACAAATGAATGAGGCTTTTTAACCCGAAAAAGGCTGTATAAGGTACAACTGTATACACAGCCATGGAAAAAATAAGAAAACACTTTCCCTTTTTTCTGTTCACTGTTTGTACAATGTGTGTGTGTGTGTGTGTGTGTGTGTGTGTGTGTGTGTGTGTGTGTGTGTGTGTGTGTGTGTGTGTGTGTGTGTCAAATGCACAGGTTGCTACTCTGTCATGAGCTATTGCAGTGTGAAAAAATAAGAAATGTCGCCATATGTGCTGTGAGTGCTGTACTATTAGTACAGCAGCTATTCTATGTGCTGTATTCCAGTAGCTTCACTCCGGATTCAGTTTCTGAAGGATGAAACAGAGTCACACATGCACACACTCCGTTCTTAACATTACTATCTGAATTGTCGCACTTGTACTATAATGTAAGAGTGTTTTGTAGTTTAACATTTCCAAGGGATAGTAAATTATTTCTAAATATTATTTTTAAAATGTCCCCAAACATTTTTTGATGTGGAATTTTGAATCAAGTGTGATCAGTAGTGTAAAATATGCACATTTTACACAGACACACTCCCACAAACGACAAAAGCAATAACCAAAAAAATGATGCAGTTTCTAATTTTTTTTCTCTATGGCTGTATGAATTATTATGAGATACAGCAAGTGTACCTCACCGTCCATCAACCCGGTGTATATCCCCTGTCACCCTCTTGCCAACATATTTTCGAATGTCTCCAGCAGTTTTTCTGTGCTAGCTTTGAAGTGTGCCTCCTGCACCCCTCGGCCCACGTGAGGACTGGAGCTGCCACTGCCAGTGACACAAATTCTGTTATCTCGGCTGGAGGCTACAGCTCGTGACAGTAAAAAAAATATGCGATGGTTCGCTCACATATGGCAGCATCCCACTATGTGCTGGCAACCTAGGGCCTTTTCATATGTTGCAGATTGACCTTTCCCATTTTCCATGGCTGCAGTCAATGCGTGAGGCGCCACACTTCTGGTTCTTGTCATGTAATCGATGTCTGTGCGTGTGCTAAGTGCGTTAGATAACGGTGTTTCAGCTGACCCTTGATGCACGGTCTCCCATGGACATTTTCGGCAGGAAGACCAAGGCCACAGGCTAACAGTTATGCGGGATCTTCACTCGAGGCAGGCACTCTGTCAGAAAAGCCCTTAAAGAATAAAGTACTTCAGGACTGCATTGTGGTTGTAAAAGTGAATAGGATTACGCATCTGTACAAGGAGCGTGAAAAGAGCTGTAGCACATAATGCTAAGGTAGTTAGTGTAGTGTTCTTAACAGAGAGCTTTTCGAAATCAAATGATTGCTGCACTAGGATGTGGAGTAGCTGACTTTAAATTGCCTGGATAGGTTATGCAGGGCTTTCACTTAGCATGAAGACAATGGAAACTAATGGGACTGGTTTGGCCTGACCTCATTTCCATAATGTGATCTTGACCTTACTAATTTTACACATTACTGGCAAAGTTGGCGTTATGGGTGGCATCCTCTAAAGTCATTTAAAGGAGGCATTGGCACGGTCATGTGCAATACGCTAACTCTCTCGAGCTTCGGAGGGATGTGGAGCAGACCGATGGCTTTTAGCACGGCTTGGAAAAACATGGGATGGCGAAGATGAGCTGGAGTGTCTTCTTTTTTATATGAAGCCACTTAATCTTTTACGGCAGGCCACACAAAAGTCAAGCCTTCAAGTCGAAAACACCGAAGTGCTCAGCTCTTAGCACACATGTCTGATTGACTGATCCATCACTTAACTAGGCTAACATCTGCTAGATTCCCTGAACTGCAGTGGCGGGGTTCGTATCTACCTTGCGAAGCTGTGCTTTTACAAGGTGCTTTTACCACAACACAAGTGCCCAACTGACTTATCCATCACTTAGCAAGGTTTCCGAGGCTAACACTGGCCACACCCCTGTCCTGCAGCTCCACAACTGCCTTGCTAAGCTGTCTTTTTACAAGTACCCATAAAAGCTCCTCTAGAGGATTCTCCTCAGGTAGATATACAATTAACGCTGTCGTTTGAGCAGGTGTAGACCACAAAAGTCAGAGTTTAATCTTAGTTTTCATTGCAGCCTTCATCAAAACACAGTGAGCAGTAAGCTACAGGTCCAGTAAAAGAGAGGCCATTTGCAAACCAGCAAGTGCTGACAGACACAAAAATAATCTACGAGTGATTTCATGGTTGCCCACTGAGACAAAGTTAACTCTTAGAACTCAGAGTGTATTAGACAAATGGAAACCAGTGTTTGCTCTCCAACATGCTCGCCATTTGCTACTTCTGTCATTCTGCAGGTTTTCCCCAGTCATTTGTGGGTGGAGACGATCCTGAAAGTTATTTTTTCTGTTTTTTTCTAATACATAAAATAAAAGAAATTTGGGCATATTTAGTCTTTATGGACATTTCTGTGTGATGCCATTTTAAAACCTCAGTAGAGGTTATTATTATTACATGTTATTTAAATTACAATAATTTTGTTGATGTCTGACACCTCAAGCATCAACACAAACTGCAGGAAGTTCTATATAAGAAGTTGTTTTACCGTATTATGACAATTTATCATTTGTTGTGCTGCCGGCATAGGTCTGTGCTGCTCACATTCTAAGGGTTCAAACTGACTCTGCCAGTGAATTCTGGAACCTGGGGCTGGTTGTACAAACAGGTCCTACACCTGGTCAAAAGTTAAGTCACTTTTTGGGTGTAACTTTAAGTTGTAAACTATAGGAGCACATTTTATGCCTAGCTGCGATCAAGTATAAGGTCAAATTCTAGATCATTTCTTGGCGACAGGACTGCTTTAACAAGTTAATATAACTAATCATGGCAGGCCTGTTCAGAATCAAGTTGACCTCTTCAACTAGTTAAATGTCCTTCATTTTTTTCTTTAACATTTCTTTCATCTTCTTGTCACATGGTGGCTGTCAAAAAGAACTGCACAGGTCTTTATCTTTAACAGCAAGCATTTGGCAGCAATTTCTTCATAAAATATCCCAAATGACCAATCATATTGACACTGTAAGGTAAAACAGAGTGACTGTGGTAGAAATTAGTGTCTGACTGGTCCAATGTGCAGCATCACTTATCCAAGCAGCTAACTTAACTACATAAAGTTACTTTTTCAAAAACAATTGCATATGTTTTCACATGGACATGAATCACTAAGACCAGTTTTAGTTGCATGCAATGGGCATAAGCTACTCTTTAAAAATTGTGTTTTTCAAATGAAGGCTGCTAGAATGAATGCCCCAGCTCAAAATTCAGCCCCCACCTCAAAATCCAAGATGGCTGTTTGGTGCATTTCCATTTGTGTGAGCTGGAGTAAATACCGTTTATTAGCAATTCTGACTTATTGGTGCCTGATTAAATAAGTTATACATGCAGTATTGGCCAGCTTCTATCTGTTGATGTGTTGCTATGGTGTTTCTAAGCACAAAACTCCATGTCATTGCTGACAGTGGCAGGAGCCTGACTCTCTCAACTCAGGTGGGACATCATGGCATGTCTCGGCCAGTGGCCGGTAGGGGCCACTGTTTTGGGTTAGTTTTTGGGGCTTTTATTTTGACATTCATGTATGGTTTGTGTCGTGTCCCTCGTTTTCAGCTGTCCTGTGTTTAGTTAAAGTGATTATGTTCTGTGATTGGTTTTCTGTCTGTGTCATTCCTTGTATTTAAGTTCTGTTTATGTGGACCATGGTCCATCATCCCATTCACATTTCTGTTTTGTAGAAGCATCGGTCCTCGAGCCTGTTATGTTTGTAAATAAAGATATCACAGTTATGGATGCCTGCCTGCCAGCCTGGAATCCTTGGGGTAAATCACGGCGTCGTGGCAAATGCAACCATGACACATCAGCTCCAACTTCCCACTTCTGAGGTAAATAGCTACGACCAGCATATGGACTGAAGAATGGTTCGGTGAACAAATTAATTTTTTTTTTTTCTGCTGGTATTCACAAAGTAGTTGTAAGGATCGCTGATTTTAAATATTTATAATGGTCATTGTCCTGAAAACCGATCAGCCCTCCCGAGGTGGTTTGTGAAAACAGACCCAATTGTCTACAGCAGTTGTCAGCAGCTTTAGTTTTATTTTTTTTAAACTCACAGTAAGTCATTCTGTGTCCTACACCACAGCTATTAGTCTGCACCAGCTTAATGAAGGCTTGTGTTTTGTCCTTGGCTTAGGTGGAAAATTAGATTAAATTTTTCAGTGAACTATTACTTTCAGCTTAACCTTTTCGTTTAACAGGCCCCTTATGTTTTACATCTCTACAGACTTTACCACCAACTCTACAGGTTTGACCAGAAACCCTTGGTTATGAATGTGGAACAAAATGAGAGGTTTTCTGGAACTTACTATTCAACGAATCAGCATTTTAGCCAGTTATTCTGACCTAATCGTTGGAAATGATTCTTTCTGATTGTTATTTCTAGAACAAACAAACAAAAAAACGCTACCTTCCAAACTTGCATATACTTTTCTTCTGGAAACGGGAAGTTCGTAATTACATATACAGTAAAATGGTTATCATAAACATGAAGTGGTCCATTTTATTTAATGAGCTTCCAGTGCACGGCATGAATAATGCATGGCGGCACTTCTGTTTCTTTTTCTCTCTGAGGGACCCGTAGATAATTTAATTACTTTTTGAAGAGACCAGACCCAAATAATGCAATTAGATTTCATAAGGCTCTTGGAATGCTAAAACCGTCATAGAGTCTTAATGCAGTGTGATCCTCCATCTAATACAAGACTGTCCAGTGTCCGGCTAGGGCCAACTTAGAAACATTATGGGATTGAAAAACCCAGAGAAGTCCACACACACGCATCAGGGCCAGTACACACATATACAATGCTCACCCAGAATCCAAAGACCAAAGCTGTGGGTACAACATGAAACCGAGCTAACAAGGTTCTTGTGTCTGGCTTCCTGAAATGCACCGGTCAACCGAATGTGCTTACAGGTACACGGAACAGACAACCTGTCCAAAAAATAGGCCACAGGTTATGATTTCAATTTCTTTGAGGCCACAGCCGAGCATTGGCCAGGGTTCGGACCAAAAGGTGCTAGTGTGGGTAGGAATTAATCTTTGTGACACTAAACTAATGGATTTTAGACCACATAGATGGGCATGAAAAGAGAAATAAAGGTAGCTTGTATTTCCTAACTACGCTCTGTTGTCTGTCAGAATAAAATCGCACATGGCCAGTGATGTGCAGCCTTTCCAGACAAGCGGTGATAGTTATTTTAAATGTGAGGTAGTTACAGTGCCATGCAAAGGTCATGGACTGCCCTTTCATTCAATTAACTTCCAGTAAAAACAGTCAAGCTTGAGTCATTTTCCAGCAACAGAAAATAAAGCAGGATTTTAAAAATTACAGTAAGTATAATAATTCTGATAGTATCTAATTTTTCCCTGCTTCTGTGAACCCTACTCTCTCTTTAACTCGAAAATCATTCCAATCTTAAAAAATGACCGCTTTGTCCTCCCAACAAGAACAATTCATAAAGCTCTCACTAACATTGTGCTCCGAAGAGACACAAGCCACTACCCAGACACACCTCAGCTGCCTAGCACAGTTCTTTCTCATGCACATCTAAATTCATTAAAGGAGAGGTTTCTACGATTAGATAAAATATCATGCACTTGCATAAGGAGGTGGATAGCCAAAGTAAAATCAGTGGAAAAGAACAGCAGGAAAAATAATAGGTTGAAGAACAGAAAGGCTTGGTAGATCACCCAAACTCTTCCCATCAGACAAACATTTCTATCATAACATTTATCATTGAGAAAATGAAATTTATCACTGAGTGAAAATCTTCAGATCAGAAAAAAGGTGTTTCTGCCAATCCTTCTGTTATGAGGTCTGAAAGGTCAGGTGTTCAAGAAATTGTTACTGAGAAAGGAAAACATACAAAGAAGATGGTGAATTGTTGTTTTTTTATTGAAAGAATCTCCACATAGAGTTAAGAACAATTACGACAACTAAACAGAACAAATGGATGTGCAACCAAATAGTTCAGACTGCAAGCTGCATTTCTTAACTGCATTTGAGGGATTCCTCTAAAGCCTTCAATGATATATCGATCTGAAAATGCAACCCACCTGGACCTGGATTTGTCACTTCAGAAAGAAGCACACAAATATGTTTGAAGAATACATGTAAATTCCATTTGGAAAATAATATTACAGACACAGTTAAAAAGTGAGAAATCCAGGTGGAAAATAAGATGCACTGAATGTATAATTATATTCATTGTGCTATCTTTCTGCAGGCCCTCTAATGGCCATTCTACTGAAAGAAAGAATTCGGCTCGCATACTCTTATCAATGATCAAACACACTATTTCCCCTGTATTTTTTACGAGATTCACTAGAACTCAGCCTGTGATGAATTGAGTACGTCTATTGAGCTGCTAGTGAGCAATGAGGAATGGAAGTGATGGGGTGAGAACAATAAATTAAATGATCAACTGATCTCCTCAAGTCTCCTTGTTATAAATTATATTTTGCATGTGCATCTGAAAACATTTAGTGTAATAAATATGTGAAAATTGTGGAGATCAGGCAAATATTTTTGCATGGTACCATATGGCACTGAGGAGTTAAAATTTCCATTGACAAAAAAAGCCCTGTTAGATATCCAGACTTGCTAGACAGCTCATTAGTCACATACTGTGAAGCTGAAATTTATATTTGTTTGTGATTTTTCATGGATTTGATGGGTAATGTAGCTTTCCACACTAGTTGGTCCATACGCCAGTTTGTTGGAAATGGGTAAAATTTTACTGTCCCCTCCAAACCTCTGATGTACCCCACACACACAACACTGCAGCATTTAGGTATAGTTCGTAAAGCTTTTCTGAGTTCCTGAGGCCTATTTACAGTCGCTCAGCTATGATCGTAATAATTTAGTATTTCAGGGAGGGGTTTAGCAGAGGGTCAAATTGTAGGTGGGAATTTGCCATGACTAAGGGTGGTGAATGTTGGAACAAATCCATTGAACAAAGTGCCCCAAAAAACGAGTTATATGAAACAAATGCACTGTTCATGGTCTGTTTTCACCCACACCCATGGCATTACGGAGAGAATAAATGGGACAGTAGTATTATGGCAAGCTTAGAGAGCAAACAGCTTGTCTAGTCCACTTGGAAACTGACAACATAGAGCGGAGAGATGAAGAGTGCGAAGGTGGAGGACGGGGGACGAAGGGGAAGAGAAGAATTGCAGGAGAGCAGGGGGAAGAAGCGTGCAAGCAAGGAGAGCTGAGAGATAAGCAGTGAGAGAGAAGGAGACAGAGAGAGAGAGAGAGAGAGAGAAAGAGATGGGGGGGGGCAGAGTGAGAGAAGTGAGTGAGCTCGCCTCTGGCCCTCTCGTAGCTCTTGCTGCCATCTCATGCTTCATTAGTTTTCAGCCATTATGAACAATATTTGTCATCCCCTGGCCCCCGGAGCTGTTAGTTTACAAGCCACCTGATAGAAATAAGTACACGACTTCACATGGAATTACATGTGCCTTGTTTTTCATTCTTTTTGTTTTCACCGAAGGCCATTTTCCCTGCTTTTGACTCATTCTCTCATATGAAAGTTTGGTTGATTTTAGTGCATTTGTTGATGTCTCTGATGCTATATCTGGGCCTGGAACAGTACAGCGGGAGGTGAGAAGTTGTGATAGGCCAGTGGCAGTGTGATATCTCAAATTAAAGGTGCAACTAGTGCAATAGCCACGTCTGCTCAGAGTCAGACACACACCGACAGTTATCAGTTTGAATAACAGCTGTGGAAAGAGGCTCTTTGCTTGGAGGTCAGTCTGGACGCTGCTATAATATGCAAAGAATGGAATGGATTTTAATGGTCATCAAACTGTACAAGCACATTTCCATTTGCAACATCCCAGAGCCTGGTACCTCAGCCTATTCTTTAGAAACTCAATAATTGTCATTTTGTTTTAGTAGTCAAATGCCTTTGTATGATAGACTACATTTACGTTATTTACCAGACGCTGTTCTCCAAAGCAACTTCCATTCCTTAACTAAAGGGGCAGTCTCCCTGGAGCAACTTGGGGTTAAGGGTCTTGTTCAGGGACCAAACGGTGGTGTGCTGACGGTAGGATTCGAACCCATGACCTCTTGTCCAGAGGCAAGTATCCTACCACTAAGCCACCACCGGGGTTCCTCCCACAGCCCAGAAGCACATACATCGTGACTAAGAGATGCTTAACTGTCCCTAGGTGTGGAGGTGTTTGTCTGTGTATCTGCCCTGTGATGGACTGGCTGCCTTTGTGTGTTTCTTTACTTTTCACCCTATAAGTGCTGGGATAGGTTCCACCACCCCCAAAGACCCCAATTAGGACAAGTGGCTTTATTAATGAATAAATGGATTATGATGTTTGAAAACCTAGAAACAAGCCGGATGAAACAGCTCCTAAATGAAAGTCCAAAAGAGGTTTGGGCTTCATTTCTCAGCATGTTACCAACATAGGATGATTAAACGATTTGACAGATTGTCCAGTACTGTTGTCAACCAAACAGATTGTGTGGTCAGAACTGAGACACAGCAGATGGAAACAATACGATAG
>JBBPDC010000039.1:24230089-24261666 GCA_037974485.1 Hemigrammopetersius urotaenia | reverse complement strand
GCAGGGCACACAGAGAATCAGACCTGGCTTGAGGTTTCTCACATAGCATGGTACTTCAGCATTGAGGTTTCTCACATAGCATGGTACATCAGCATTGGGGTTTCTCACTAACACATAGTATGACACCAAGGGGATGACCAGCACAGGTTGACTAAGGGAACACAGGAACAACCACACAGCAGAACAACATGGGGGAACACAGACTCCTAGGTATAACTAAACACAGACCATAACTAGAACTCAGGATACCTCAGCACATGCTGGAATCAGAGCAAACAGAAAACAAGCAAAGAAAAACAGAAAAACAAGACATGGCACGGCTACACGAGTCCAAACGTGACAGATATATAATTTAAAAATAGTAGAATAATGAGTATATATTTAGGGTGGCCTGGGATCATTTGGGGGAGGGCTTCAGACCTTCTGCAGAATTCAAATGAGCCATTTTAATCTAGATTTATCTAGATTAATCTGCATTTCAACCTTGCTGAATGAGGCCCAATACAGCCAATACATATATTAGGTACAGTAACAAAAACAGCCCAAATAATGAATAATAAAGAGATGATGGAAAATGGTCATGTATAAATCAGGACTGTTTTGTGTACATAAAGTGGACCTTAGAAGAAAAAATTCATTACAAATGAAAGCTTTGCATACCTTATATACCTTATATATATTTCCCACTATATAAATGTACGCGTGTATATCCACACGCATACAGGGCCAGTGAAAATGTGGCAAAAACGTAAGGGATCGACAAAATGTTATTGTGGAAAGGTTGAGGGTATGCGGATGAAATATTCTGTTGACTGTTTGGGAGGAAGGGGGGAAATGCATGGATGCGTGGCAACCCTATGGAAATTATACCATTTCTGTGAGTGATGAATGTCTGATGAGAAGCCATTTAATCAACTCGAAATGACTTCCTAATGTGATTTTATCACTTGAAATGAACTCTTTTGGCTGGGTTTGTCCTCAGAATTCAAAAGCCACCAAGCACCCTAGAAAGAACCCCCGCCCTGGGACAGACACACAGCCATTTTAAGAGCGTAGCCTCTTATTACTGTAGCTCCAATATGTTCACATTCAAAATGTCAAACTTTACATGATAAGGCAGCTTGCATCACGGCTTACCACACAAACACTGGTGCCCTTGAGAGGAGATAACTGCCTTTTAAGTTGACCCGGCTTTTCATTATTTATAATGGTGCAGGTTTTTATTGAGCCCCTAATCAAGACAGTATAACCTCCTAAATATATCCTGCCCCTTTCCACTGGCCACATTTGAGCAGGACAGCTTAGCGACCAGTGAAGAGGGACCCACTGGAAGCTCATTATCGACAAGGTTGGATCCTGTTGTTTCTAACACGCGCATTAAGTCATATAAAGGTTGATGGTGTCGGTGTCAGGGGTGCCGGCAGATCATTGTCTCTCCACTGGCATGGATGGGAGTCTTGGAAAGAGGAGAGCTTCTCCCTGCTGGACATGTGGCAGGTAATCGTTGCTAGATTGCAGAGGCTTGGCACAAGTCTCTGGTGGCTGCCACAGCGAGGGTAAAGGGAGGAAACCTTTGTCCAGTGGCTGATAGAAGTTCTTCAAAATGAGGTGAGGGTCGGTGGGACCTTAATGAAAAATTAAAGAATGGGGAGCCGGAGCAGGAACCGGAGGAGGCCACTCAAGGGGCAATCGTCTCCTTAATTACTGCATGCCGCAGTTTCACTGTTGCATTTGGGGAAAAGTTGAGATTGAGGTTATGTTCAATTTGCCCTCGCCGTGCTGCGGAGGACCGAACTACAGTACCCAGTGGACCCTGCTCCAGTTTTAATTAATGTCAGGTTCGTCGGGCCCCATGTGAAAGCGCAGGTACAGTGCACACACATCGATTCATTAAAGAGTGTTTTCCTCATTTGAAGGCCTCATCACTAGTACAGTAAAGAGAGACAGTTTTGGATTCTCTATATTAATCCTATTAAACCTTAATGCAGAGATTTCCCTACAAATGAATTGGTGTAGTGGTGTATATACACATAGACAGTGCAGAGCCATTTCTGAGGGTTTACAGCTATACACTTTTACCATGATTTCACCATGACTTCTAGCAGAAGGCTAACTAGCAAGCAAATAGCCATTATATGCTTTTGTATAGTAGTATAGTGATGAAATGAAAGCTCATCATTTGTTATAATAATAATAATAATAAGAAGAAGAAGAAGAAGAAAAATGTTGCTAATAACAATGACTGTCGTCTCCCACCCAAAACAACAGTTCTGAGGTGCCTTATATAATTTTGTTTACTCATTCTTTTATATTTTGGTGAGATAAATACCCACTGATATATATGATATATAAAGGCATCTATGTCTTATCTTAGAAATTTGACAATGCAACCCACATTTGTTTATTTCAGTGCTATTGTGTTTTGTTCATTTGCATCCACTCGCCTCAAATTGTGCTTTCCAAAAGTTAGCAGCTTTAATAAGGGCTTAACTTCACAGTCAGGTGCTGACAGGTCACCAATCCATCACACAGCAGAAACACACACATTCATACACACGCACACACACACACACACACACACACACACACACACACACACACCTAGGTGCATTTTAGTGGCATCTGTTCACCTGCATGTCTTTGGACTGTGGGAGGAAACCAGAGTACCCTGCGGAAAGCCAGTATGCTTGCCTGCCCAGCTGGGAATCAAACCCAGGACCTTATTGCAGTGCTACCAGCTGCACCACTGTGCAACACTGACTCAACCATATCATGTAGAATGTCCACACGTTTCCTTAATAAATTCCCGCGAATGCATCTCTGTTCCCTCATAGATCTTTATTTATTATTAAGGATATTAGTGAAGAACTGCTACACAGTTACCTGAAATATAGATTTTGGGAGACGGTTTTGGGAAATATGCAAATGTCTTCATATTTAATTTAAAAATGTCTCATCTGGACATTTCATATTCTTACAATAAATATAGCATTTTTAGAAAAATAAAGGTAATTGTAAGAATATCAGTGATCTACAGACAGAAAATTATAGTAGAATAAGACAATATATCCCAAGGAAAATTCTTGTTATTAGCATGACAGAATAAAATTAGACCATAGAGAATGATTTTAAGAAAATAGACAATAAACAATAGTGCAACACAGACATCATTGTAACAAAATGACTGTAGCACTGACACTGCTTTGTGTACGATGTAGTGTATCCGGAAGATCAGCAGTGCAAATGTTTTATGAAAGTGACTTCGTATTTATGCAATAAAAATAAATGCAATAAAACTACAGCAGATGATGAGGGGATGAGATTAATATTCAGTAACGTTCGATCAATTCGCAGAAGAAACTGTCCAGTTATACTGCACAGTGTAACGCCTCAGTCGTCGGCGGCTATATAAATATAAATAAAGAACGAAAAAGAAAGAAGCAGTGGAAGTCTGTGTGTGCGCTTCATTTCTGGACAGACCCAACTGGGATGTTATACATAAATCCAATTCTGAACAGAATGGCATGAAAAGATCACAGACAGAACAGGGATCTTTTTTCCACAGGTAGAAAGGACCTTCTGCATCAGTCTTTTGTTGTGTGTGCTCTTCTGTTTTCTTAAAAAAGCACCCTAATCACCAGTAGTAATTTAAGATTATACTGTAATCCTTATATACATTAAGGCCCAGAAGGCACAGTAACCCCACCTATTCAGGCACCACAACACTAATGTTTACTGAAAACTGTTGGATAGCTTTAAATAACCCAGGCAACAAATTTATTTGGCTTAATGTGAAATCCTTACCCACGATTTTTGGCAAAATCTCTTTGTTTGGAGTGATAAATGCAATCAGACTCTTTTAGAATCATTTGGATGCAGTTTTTGTGCCAGTGAACCTGTATTAGCATGTCTGTACTATAGGAAACAAGCTAAATATAGGGGCTAATACTAAACATCACTAATAATTACACAATTCGGGAAAAGAGTGTAAGTAGCGGAGAGGGTTTTTGGTATGCTGAGACATGGCTGTAGTAAAAGGCCCAACAGTGCGTATTAAGACTATTAGCGTAATCCCCTGTCTCCTCATGGCTTCATGGAGCATTGATCCTGCAAAATGGAGTATGGATCCTCTTTTATCCACTGTGTTCACACAGCTCTGTATAACTTCATAAGCACCGACCAGCCACCAGATAGAAAGACTGAGGTACCACAGTCAGGTTTCTAACCAATAACACAATGAATAATTAGCATATGCAAAGGGATAGCGCTGGTTTGCTTGGGATCGTTTGACCTGTGTAGACTTGCTTGCTTGTGATCACCATATAAAAAAGTTAGTTTTACAGAAGCAGGAACTCTTTATTCAGCCTCTGCGAGTCCGCTAGGCCACTAGGCTTTAATCTAATAAACTGCGGTTAGCCTGGGCTGGTGGGAGACCCACTGAACCTCGGCATGCTAACAAAACCTCTCGTCTTCTCAGTCCCTGTGGACAAGAGGAAGAGTGGTACAGAATCCGCCATGCTGAAATGGGGCCTGTCGCTGGAATTGATTAGCATTTAGATTGTATCGCCCTCTGATTCAGAAGAGGGGAACGGTGGAGATGGCTTGAAAGGCTGAGATTTCAGAAGTAGATTTTGAAAATCATCAGTAAATGGATGCAATTACAAGGAACCCCTTTTTTCATTCTGTAAATTTCTGTAACTTCTACAGATTGAATGGAAGCCAGCGCAGGATCTAATGACCCTAGGAGCAGCCGCTCTGAATAGGCTGATTAGCGATCTGTGCACATCATTACAAGGCCCTTGGTAAGACTCTTACACGCTCGCTTCAAGCAGCTTGATTCATTAATTGAGCCCGTATTTGTTATTAATTTTACCATCCCATTACGCCGATAAAATAGGGTCAGGCGCGAATGCTAATAAGGATTAGCTGGGGACCTTTCATTCACATCTAGGAATCTGATATGGATCCTGCTTCTGTCTCAGCACTTTACAGTGAATTTAGGAAAACTACCAAGGCGTCTTACTCGACATAAATGAGAAATCTTAAGCATAGAGGGGCTAGAAATGCCCATGAGTGGCACATATGGCGCTCTTTGCAATAACCCATAGGGCAGTTCTGCAAGGTTTGGTTATATCTTTTTGAAGCATTTTTACATTGGAAGGAGATGTTTAACATAATTCATGTCAATGGTTAACACTGACTTTTAGCTCCCATGTTCATCCTTTAGGCTTTTTCGACTGATTTTCCATTTCTTCGGTTGTTAAGTCCTTGGTAGGCATTTTCAATGCTGATTTAACCCGCTCAGACCTAAATAAAGACCTTTCTATTTCTGATAACAGACGAAAATACTCTACACTAACAAACTGGTGCTTGCTAGTAGGCCCAACATCCTTAATGCTTCCACATTAAACACACTGGATTTCACTCAGATTTACACAATTTGCACCCCACATGCAGTTCATCAACCAAGACATGCTTGGTTTACAATGTTTGATTCTGTAGCTGCAAGGCTAACCTCTTGCAAATTCTCTTGTAAATACATGCTCAAAATGTCTCTCAAAACATCTTATTATCTTTATTAAGGTGGCGCAGACTTGTGGATCCATCAGCCAAGATGTGTGGAAATTTTGCCTCCTCAGTTTGGCACTGGAGCTATGATGCTAATGTAGCTAACAAATCTTTTCCATAAATACATCGGCAAAATGTCTCTCAATCCACTCAAACCTCAAACCTCCATCTCTTCAAGAAGGTGGCATAGATGTGTAGATATGCTTTAGATTGCAGTATGGCTTACAGTGGACTATAAAAATGAACTGCTTCAGACAGCAGCTTCAGACACGTAGGAGTAGATCTTTAGAATCAGGGGGCAATGGCCATCTCAAATGCTGAGGAATCTGATCAAACATCAATCCTCCTTATGACAGCTTTCTGAATGCCGGCTCTAGTGTTGTCTTTTAGGTATTTATGTGGAAATATGTTTTATAGGCACAAAAAGCCTCATAGTTCCAGTGCTAAACTGAAGAAGCAAAATCTGGACACATGGCTGATCAATTGTTATCACAAAAAATGTTCTTCGATGTAATGCCATGGAAGAACCTCAGATTGCTTACCAGACTATTTGATAGCACAACCACATGTTAGTTGCCTCATTGTTCAAATCTACAATTTCAATCTTACTCTTAATACAATCAATAATATTAATATATTCATAATTTTTTTATTTAAGCTTTAAAACAAGCATACTTTACTATCATATTTCATAATGAGATGACAGCTAACAAAATACAAATGCATTTCTACACAGGTGGGTGCTAATGTTTAGAGAAGCAAGCAAAAGATGCAATGAAACCATCCAGGAGGCAAAACAAATGCAGTCCACCTACTAACCACCAAATCTCCCCCACTCCTACCCCGAACTCCCGTTCCTGAGATCCTCTCCTGGTCGGCCAGAGACACCGCAGGCCTAAAAGCCTTCTACTGGAACCGCTGAGTCACACCTCTCTTTAAAGAACCATTTCTCCATACAACAGTATGAAAAAGGTTTTTAAAGTGTAAAGAACCTCAGCATAATGTAAAGGTTCTATCCAAATTCCATACCCCTCATCCAATCCAGGAATCCTTTAAGAACCTTTGTTTTGTAAAGCATATATCAACGTTTGCATATTGATGCACTCTCTGAGGGAAATGCAGTAGATGTCCTGAACCACGTGGTCAGTGCAACATACCCCGAATGATTAAATCCACCCCCTACCCCCTCTTCCCCATTGCACCTCTGTGGACTCCTCACCGTATTAACCACAGCTCCTCGCAGTTCTATCAGTGTGCAGTTTCCAAGGGCTTGACATTAAGAAGAATAAATGGCACTGGTCTCGCAACACAACATAATTCATCAAAGTCGCTGCGACGAGTAAATTAATCATGGGCCAGGGGTTCTGTACCCCGCGTGAATGTTCAAACGCTGGCCATGTGCCTCGCCTGCATCAGGAGACTGAGGAAAGACTACCTTTACGTTCCCTTTTTATGGAGAGTCACTGTGGCAGTTTTACCACTAGACTCAAAAAAACTGTCACAACATAAATTCACAACGATTGATGCAGATAAAGAGCTGCTTCTGCTGAGCAATGGTTCTATATGCTTAGAAAAGAAGGGTTCTGCAGTACTAGAAGTGTTCTGTGACTTTAATGGAATCCCATTTGGTGCTATCATGAACAATTCATCATCTTATTATTATTTTTATTATCATTATTATCATTATTATTACTATTATTACTACTATTATTATTAGTGTTGTTATAATTAGTAGTAAAACTGATACTACTACTACTTCTAGTAGTACTACTAATTGAATGAATTGAATGAAAAACTGAATGGATTTTCATTCTTCTTCTTCTTCTTCTTATTATTATTATTAGTAGTAGTAGTAGTAGTAGTAGTAGTAGTAGTAACAGTACTACTATTACTATTACTACTACTAATAATACCTAATAGCCTAATACAGTGTTAACAAAACATTTGTGAAACCAATAGTAAACAGAACAAAAAATAATACAGTTTTCCATTCATTCATTGAACTTTGCAATCCAGCATGAAATTATATTGATGATTATATGAACGTGAACTTCTAGAATCATCATATTGGTAAAGGGGACAATTGCCAGCTATGAGTATAAGAGACCCTGTCGTATTACAAAACAAAAAGTCTTTAGAATAAAGGCTGGTCTTCACCAGACCTTTGAGTGCATGCTATGTCTTGGTCAAAGGACATTTCAGAGGACCTTCAAAAACTAGTGGAAGAGTGTGGACTTCACAGTTCCACCCTTGTCAGGCAGACTAGACCATTCAGAAGAAACACCAGGTTGACATCTATGGATTTCCAGGCCTCTACTGCACTGGTTAACGTTAGTGTTAATGAGTAAACTATCAAGCAAAAGCTTGAAAAGGAACTTCTTTCCAAGAAGAACATTACTACCTGTTTAAAATTTCCTAAAGACCACTGAAAGAATGTTCTGGGGATTGTTATAAAATGCTAACTTGTCACTCTGGATAAGAGTGTCTACTAAATGCCGTAAATGTCATAACATAAGCAGTTGGTAAAGGTTTCTCAAAAATTAAACACTCTATTACAGCATAAGTACCTCATGTCAGCTGTGAAACATGGTGGTGGCAGGATCACAAATTGGGCCTGTGTGGCTGCCAGTGGATAACAATATTTTCTTATCAGACAGTAATCTGTATTATGGATCATATTTGCAAATTCTACAAAAGAACAAACACCATCGATCCATGAACTGAAGTTCACCTTGAAAGTAGGGCCTTGGTGCAAAATAACAGTCAGTCTGCCAAAGTGTGGAAGAAATTTAGAATTTTGGAATGGCCTAGTCCAGTCAAAGTCCGGGCCTTAATCCAATAGAAATATTTTGCCAGGACCTGACGTGTAGAATTCATGGAAGAAAGTCCACCATCATTACTCGGCTGAAGCAGTCTTATAAAGACAAATGGGCCAAAACTCCTCCCAGGCATTGTGCAGGACTGATGATGTTGGTACTCAAGTGGGCCACACCAGATTCTGAAAACAGAGGCTTCAAGGTCCCTATGTTTCATTTTTCAATTTTTCTCTCTGTTGTCCACTTAAAGTTTGTGTGGGTTTATGTACAAAAACAGTCAATATCTAATTTCTACAAGGCCCTTCCCAACCTCTCTCAAGATTAAACAGGCTGTTAGTGTTCCTTTTAGACTGTCACGCACACCAGGTCACGTGCAGTCAAAGGGCACCGGAAATGATGTCAGGTATAAAAGTAGGAAGCAGGTGTTAGTTCCTCACACAGACATTGAAGTTACATGCTTCTATGCTACATGTCCCTTATTCAATTCAACTCCGGTACCGTAAGTACTCTGGCTCTGCGGAGCAACCCCAATCTACCCCTGTGTGTGCGAGTGAGAACGCGGGCTCGTTTGGTGCGAGCCTCAACTCCTTCCAGGAGCATTCTCAGATTAAAACGCGCGGTAAACGCTCTTGTGCCAGTCACGCTTGAGCTCTTCCACCACGCAACAAGGTTGTGTCTTGGTGTGTCCGGTCAGTCATTTCTGTGCCAGCGTGACATTGACTGATATATGTAAATGAGCTCTGATCTGATTAGTTGCTCTGTGTTGAGCCTCATTCAACAAAGGAATGGAGGCTGAAACACTCCTTATAACTTTAGTACGAAGGAGCAGATATAAAGTGTCATTGGCTAAAAAGGTGGACAATTAACCTAAAAATGGCCATTTTGATAATTTCTGCTACTTTTAAATATTTACACACTGCAGTTTTTTTGGTGGTTTGGTCCTTTATTTTCACCTGACATGATTTTAGGCCAGATTTGTGTAGAAATTCAGTAACGCAAACTTTATTTATGCAACTAATAAAGATCATTTTTAGTAAAAAGGGGTTTTAGTTAACAAGAGAACAGTGGTTTTCTGAATGTATACGGTTAGGTTTATAACCATTTATTTTTACAAGCCCATATTTATTCAACTTTTTAAAAAATCATTATAAAGAAATGCTTGAGGTAGAGAGTCTCATATTCCTCACATTGTTTGTTTTAGCACAATATGAAAACCACTCCCCATGAGACTTACTATGAGTCGCACACAAACTCACTGTTTAATTAACACCTAAGGCGCTAAACTGATCCGAAGCATATGTTTTCCAGTTATACCTATTGTGCACTAAGAAGGCGTTAATGCAACACAGATGATCCCGCTGAGGACACGCATGCACACAACTGATGTGTAATTATTGTAGCATGTTAGGCACTCAGAAGGTCAGAGTAAAAAAGGGGGTTATGTTGTTGACCAGCTGTTTAACAGATATCGTTAATTACCATACAAAAGTTCTTTTTTTAAAGAACTATCTGCTGGTTATGGAAATGCTCCAAAACCAGAAATGTTTGAAAAGTGGGTTTTTGTTAATTGTTGTTGTTTGGGATTTTAATACATCATTTTCAAGCTATCATCCTAGCACCAATTATAATTAGCAAATGAAGTGAGCTAAAGCTCTGTCTATGGAATAGTAATGACTTGTAACCCACCCCTTAGCCCCTGTGGCCTTACAAATATCATAAGGCCCCAAACCACAGCCCATACCAAAGTTGGCTGTTTAAAGTACCTGGTCGATCATCCATCCATCCATCTATCCATCCATTATCGGAACCTCTTATGCTTAAGCATTGTTGGGGCACTGAAACTTATCCCAGCAGTCAAAGAACGAAAGGCTGAAAAGCATCCTGGACAGGTTGCCAGTTCATTTCAAGGGAGGTAGATAATCAGTATCTCATAATCATAACAGATTAATGGGATATATCCACTGCTACTGGAAGCCTTTCCATTACCTGGCTGGCTACTCAACAGGACAAAAACTGATGGAGCTCCCAATCCCAGGCCTGGCAACCCCACATCAGGCCGTTTTGTGCCTCATCTAGCATGCCTGATTCAGCTAGCTAATTAACAAGCTCCTTAAATCCCAGGCCAGATGTGTAAAGGAAAAGACACAAAAATGTGCAGCTCATGAAGGCTGCCAGGTCTAGAATTGTGAGTCTGCAGAACTACAGCATTACATCTGCTAGGTTAGATGGCCCTCTGCTGGTCATTTCTTAAACCAGAATCAGAAAACTACTGATCCTGGAGGAAATTGTTCGTGTTACAACAGCAGACGCACAGAAACACAAGAGACAAGAATAAAGTTAAATATAAAGTATAAGTAAAAATACTCTCCAGAAAATACTCTGAAAATGCTTGTACTTAATACACAAAAGAAACCCAATGTAAACACATTGAGAACCTACAACCACCATCGAAACAGCCTGAGCTAATCGGCATTGAGGGACGTGCTCGAAAACATGGTATCTATTGTTTCCAGACAACATGTTTTTATTTTTATTTATGGCCCATGGTGGCACATATATGTCTCAAATCGATGAAACATAGAGAAATATTGACCAGCTGATGATTTAAGAGTATGTTTGCATTTTTTCACCCCCTTGGGCTATTGTAGACCTCCAGCCACCGACATGACATTCATCAAAAGTGACATGAAACAAGGGTTTCTGTGTTCAGGAAAACAAAACACCGTTCCTTACAGTTTCATTTCACATGGGCCTCCTGGACTGACAGGTTTCATTAAGAGTTTTTTGTTTATTACACTATGATTTTAATGCTATTAAGTCTTGGTCTTATGGATCAAAAAGGACAGTTAATTTTTACATAACAATTGTCTAATCTCACTTCAGAATCAATCTGTTTTTGCTACTATGCCTTTAAGACTATATGTAAATGACATCATTCCATTTGGCTGCCCTATTTTTGGGCCTCATGCAAAAGAAAACATTTTTGAAAAGGGAGATATGTGAGTTGGTAGTTAATAGATATGTGAGGCCATCTCCAATTATTTTGGGCCAAAACTGCATCTCTCCGATCTATCAGAAAATAATGCCACAGTGTATTTGTAACTGTTCCTCCTTTCAGAGAGGGATCTTTTTGAGGAATATGACTGTTTTGAGACATCTGGTTCCTCTCAAACAGCTGGGAACAATTCAGGCTCTGTAGGCTTTAGAACAAGCTACGTTCAACGACACCGACTTCGCTGATCTTCGCATTTTTAATTGGGCAGAAATTTGGAAAAATGAATGGAACTCCCTTTTAAGCCAAATCCTACCACTTGGGCTTAATGGTAAAATCCCACTGGCATTCCAGGGTAGACCAAGATGAGGCTTAATCCATGTCCACATTCCCAAAAGAAATGCTCTTCAGGTATTAACAAAATGACAAATGTAAAGGGTAATGTTTCAAAGACATGTGGAGGAGATGCAATCATCTACACCATGGTTTGTTAAGTTACATTCCTACCACTGTTGTGAAAAACACTGAAATAAAACTCTGACAACATCATGCCAGAAATTACAACATCGCTACCTCTGGCCAAGTTTCACTCTCACTCTTTTTTTCCATCACAGTTGTTGCAGGGGTTTGATTACAGCAAAGCCAGGCTCTCTCACACTTACAAGCAATTGCAGACTGCAGGAAACTTCTCGGCCAGTGCTGGCACGTCTGTGCTGACGGACATTCCTGTGCTTTGAGGAATGAAGGGCAGCTGGACGTTCTCCTCACTGGCTCATGTGCTGTTACACTGCATACAAAACCTCCACCTCACATGAAGGCCAAAACAGGATTTCAATTAACCAGGAATTAATGGAATTAATCAAACGTATTAGATCAAGTATTATCAATCATATGTATTAGATCAAGCAAGACATGTTTGGTATCAAAGTTCACTTCTTTAGCTGCGCTAGTATTACAAGGCTAATGTAGCTAAGAAGTAATGGAAGCTCTTGTTAGCTTTGGACAAAATCCATGCCTGAATCATCAAATGTTGTCAAAGCAAAATTCTGCAAGTTTATACACAATTTAGTGGCTGCGGAGTGGTTTGATGTGAAATGGCTCATTGTAAAGTCAGATTTCTTTACAAGGGTGGTAATAGGATCTATTTTGGATGCCTATAATCCAAAACAGTCCTTACCAAAATGGTAAAATGGTGGTAAAGCTGAAAAATTGTGTTTTCTTTTGGTACTACTTCGCTGTCAGTGCTTTCGTGTACCTCTCCCGATGAACACATATTTTTTTAAAATCTTAAAACTATTGCAGAACTATGTGTTGGGCATCAGGCTGTGCATTTGTAACTGTTTAAATGAACAATATATATGACTATTTAGAGGCAATAAATGCTTCAGATCTCATGTGAACTTTTCTGATAAGTTCTTCTAGAGTAGTGGTTCTCAACCTGGGGTCCAGGCCCCACTTAGGGGGGCGCTAGAGATCGCAGGGGGTGGGCACAATTTTGTCTGCACCGAGGTTACCAAAATTATATTTGTACACATTAAATTCATTAAATTCAACCAATATCTGAGGTGGTGGCGTAGTGGGTAGGATACTTGCCTCCAGACCAAAAAGTCATGGGTTCCAATCCTACCTTCAGCAGACCACCACTGGGTCCCTGAGCAAGACCCTTAACCCCAAGTTGCTCCAGGGAGACTGTCCCCTGCAGTTAGAGAATGAAAGTCGCTTTGGATAAAAGCATCTGATAAATGCCATAAATGTAAATGTGTGTGTATAAGGTTGTTTATTTTTGCAAATAAAATTGTAATCACTTTATTCTTTTTGTCTATGCGGGTAGGAGTTGGGGTTGTGGAGGGCTGGCTTGTCTTGGACACAGGTAAGGGGGGCTTCAAGGAAAAAAGGTTGGGAACCACTGCTCTAGAGCAGTAAAATACTAAAACGTGCAGGTACTCTTAAGACCAGAGCCTCTGAGACATTCTGTTGGGCAGTCCTCCCTTCCCTTCAACTTTATTAGCAGTGGAGAGTGGGCTACCTCTAGCCTCCCCACAGCTGTTTAGCTGTCGCTTGGAAACAAAGCCTGAGGCCGAACCCGCTCCGCTTTTGGATGTGTTTGACAGCAAGTAAGCTTCACATTCTAGCAAACCACAGCCAGTTCACGGGCGATGTTTGGACGTGTTATTCTCTCAGCGTCCCTCTCAAACTGTCCCTCGACATTTTAGTGGTTTGGCCTGCAAATGCAGTGATGTGCAAGCTTTCATCTGAAAGAGATTCAACAGCAGATGCTTCTCATGATGTAAATGGCAAAGAGTTCCACAGCAGCTCTGCTGGCCAAGAATGTTCCCACGTACCTCTTGGCGCAGGAAATGTCTTGTCCTCATTTGCCCTGCACACACATTTGCTTAAACATTTGCAGTTGTCCTGTGCAATGGACATGACCAGTGGCCTCACCCTGTGCCCATAACATGCTACATTGCTTTGTTAGTTTGTAGAGAAAAGCATCTACACTACTGTTTGGAATCACTGGTCATATTAGTAATAAAATATAAAAATAACAATAATGCTAAATAGTGGTTTAGTTTATTATTAACAGTTTACACTGGCTTCAACACAATTCACTCATATCCACTTAAATGGTCTGGGAGAATAAATAAACTCAAAGGGAAAGAAAGGCACAAAGTACAAGGCCAGCTTTGAAGCTGTATTTATTCATTCAAACAGTGCAGGACTGTGTCTTTTGTACCCAAGTGTCTCCATGACAGGCCAGCAAATGTCCTCTATTAGTCTGATCTCAGCAGCAGCCATGTTTTCCCTCCACATGTTGATTTTGCCAGGCGATATGTCCCCTTCATAGGCTAAGTGATACAGATTTGTGGATGCAGCAAATGTAAGCTGGTTTATGGCAGCTGGTGAAACAGGTATACCGAGAAACTCATGTATCCTCCCTGCAGTCTCCTCTGGGAAATGCACGATATCCTCAAACCTCACCCTGAGATAGGTGTGAGGTGGCAGGTCTGTGCTTGCTGTGAGGCTGGCAGAGGTGTGGGCCAGCCAGAGATGAGCTAGCAGCAGCACGGGGCTAGTAGCTGGCTGGTCAAGAATGTTTCGCAGAGTTTGAAATGCGGGGCCAAACCTTGTGCAGACCTGCCCTGCTTCACTGCTGCTCTGATTCACAATGTTAAGCAAGTGCTTTTTGATCTTAATGCGAGCATAAAGGCTCGGCTTGCTGTTGTACAGCATCACATAGATCCAGGCCCGGGGGTCTCGCACCACTTGGACTGAGCGAAACGAGCGTCCAATGACCTCGTGAATGAAAGGGAGTTTTAGAGACCAGCTCCCACTCCTCAGGTTCAGGACAGGGCGAGCATTCGGGAAGGACACCAAGTGCTGCCGGAGCCCCCTAATATACTCCGCATGCCAGTTTGCTGCTCTCTTCTCTCTGTACACATTCTCTTCCATTAACAGTTTCCTGCTTTTCCTCCTGGTTCCTTGAGCCCTGCTGGTTTCACCAGCTCCAGTGCTGCTTTTGTAGAGTTGAATGTTCTGAAGGTGCAGCCGGGTGCTGTGCAGCATGGACTGGAACCATCCCTGAATAGCCATGAACTTTCCACTTTGCGCATCCGTCCTGGACCACTCACAAGCATCCACCAGAGAGTCCGGCATGAACTTGGCTTCTGGCATGTGGAGATAAGCAGAAGGGATTCTGAGGTACACAAAATCGGTGCTGTTGTCAAAAAGGTGCTGAAGAATCTCTGCCCCAGAGCCAGGGAGGGATGTCATGATGATGAAAGGGAGGGGGTCTTGTGTGTGATGGGAGACTGAGGTTCTTGTGGCCACTTCATCAGAAACCTGGAGCTCCTGCAATATGCTGCCACAGAAGGTCTCTTCGCAGCTTTGGGACATTACCAAAAGTTCCCAAACCCAGAACAACAAAGTCAAAATAAGAATGAACCTGATAAACTTACTGAAAGAAATGTTAAACCTGTTCTTTATGGCCAAAAAGGCAACAAGAAAACAGAGATTCCATACTGCTGCGATGCTCAACACAAAGCCAAAGTCAAAAGTGGAATCTCTTTTTTCCTGTCTGGGCAAAGTTTGAACCCCCTGACCAAAATGAATGACCCTGCCTTTGCTCTCTGCTTTTGCAAACCCTGCAAAGCCCAGGTAGCTGTGTCTGGCACCTATATCCTTGTAATTTGTGGCAATGGAGACAGTAGTCTCTGAGTCATTCAGCGTAACAGATATTCTAACTCCATTTTTGCTGTCGTCAATAAACCTGAGGTCTGAAACTTTGACAAAGGGACCATGCATCAGGTAAACTACCCTGCTGACTGAGGTGTCCATGGAAAAAGTCACATTTATGAACTGTGTCCATCTCTTCTTGAACTCTGCGTCCTGCTCCACATCTTGTATCCTGGCCACTGGACTGGCTCCCTGACTGTCCAGCCAGAACATCTTATAATAGGCATCCCAGACGTCCATCAGAGCTCCGTTGTACCTGCCCAAAGACCTGTGAGGCACATATTTCAGATCATTGTCCAGGTTGTGGAAAAAGGCACTGAATGAAGTCAGCGGAGAAGCTTTCTGCTTTTCCACATTATCGAACACCATTAAAGTCTGCGAGTTAAGCAGAACAAGAGCCCGGTACACGCTTTTCAATTTCATGGCCGACGAATAGGCTGACACGGCTTCCCCGCTAACAAACAACATGTCTTCATGTGAAGATGCAGCGATGACCTCGCCGGCGCTGTCCCCTACTTCTTCTTCTCTAAATTTGAGCCATTTGGAACACTCCCCAAGCTGCCCCTCCCATGGTTTATTGCACTGAGAGGTGGGGGAGGGGGCAAACACCAGCACATTGTTAAGGTAGCTGTATTTTGGTCCATACAAGGCTTCGGCGACAAATACCTGTCCATTTGGAGCAAAAGTAAAAGAGTTCTGATCAGGGTGTTCGTGGCCAGGGTTAAAGTTATTCCAGCCATCAATCCATGAATAAGGCTTATCATGTACAATATCAAACACTGCCCGGCCGCCTAACTTCCCTGATTTAAAAGACACAAAGGTGTTGTCCGTGGCATAAGGTAATGCTGCACCGTAAGTCACCACACCCCAGTTTGAAAACCTGTGCATACTCGCCTTCCCAAAACCAACCGGAGGCTTTGGAGAAAGCTTGGCGTCATACCAGACAAACTCAGTATGTAAAGTAGCCCAGCCCTGAGCTACTGATGGCATCATGGGTGCATCTTTAGGCCGGTGCTTTCTGATTTCTTGAGCGAGCCAGTTTCCAGAACCATTTCTGAGCACGAACGCGTCCAGGAAAACCAGCTGACTTTCCGGCCCGTAGAACCAGTTGTAGTTGGAGTCAGCGATGCCCACCGTTCTTTGAAAGCCAGGGAGCACAGTAGCATAGTAAAACATGAAGTGGCCTCTCAGCCAGTTGTTGTTCTTATTGTCAATGCCAAAATGACGTCCAGCCAAGAAGACATACTGAGTGATGGATTTGGACGAGTAACTGCCATACGCCACACCTTCATCTAGGGAACCATCCACGATATGGCTCAGGAGGAACATTGTCTTTTCCATGTAGTTCACTGCTAGTTGCTTCCACATCATGATTTCGGGGTATTTATGCTCTCCGGCCACTATAGCTCCAATAAGAATGGCTAGGATATTTGTAGGCTGGTGGTTCTGTAGGTACTGTTTGCCCCAACCTCTATGCTTAGACAGTTCATAAAGCTCCTCTGTGACAGCCCGAATCTTCTCAAGGTACCGAACACTTCGCTGAGTATCTAAATAGGTATAAATAAAGTCATAAGCCGTGGCAAAGCCAGTGAGGGAGTGGGCCACTGGTACCTCATCGAGGGGGGCACTACTCACCATCCAGTCTGGATATTCTGACATGCGATCCATGTATTTTATTAAGAACTGAGATGCAGCTGTATCCTCAGGTCTAAGTAGACAGTAGAGAGCCAGAGGGGGCAGGTTGTTGCCGTATATCTCATTCCATTTCTTTGCAAAGTCCTCATGGCTCACTGGCGGGAGGTAGAGAGCTGGGTTCTGAAGCATAATGGTGACAGCATTTTGGATCACTTTGAAAATGTGTCTGTGTGTCGTGACGGCTTTCTTTTTCAGCACCTGCACCTCATCCCGATCAAAGTAGAGGTTGGGGTGGACATGCGATGACATGTGCTTTTCCTCCGGGGGTGCGTTTTCCACAACTAAGGCATATTTGGCCGAGGTGTTGCGTGGAGCATTGGAAGAATATCCCAGCATCACGAGACAGAACAGAAACCCAGACCTCACAGCCATGATTCAAAAAACAGATGTGGATTTCTTTTTTTTTTTTTTTTTCTTTGAAAAGCTCCTCCTTAACAGCACACAACTATGTGTGGATACTACTAGAGAGAAGATCAGTTCCAGCTGACTAATCCCTATAGGTTTAGGATTTTAACTTGCTTAATGTTCATGTCACCATTGTCACAGAAGGTGGACATTCAGTTATTCAACAATTCACATTTTTTCTTGTTTGATCCACATGTTTTTGTGGATTTGTGGAAAAAGTAGATACATTTTTTAAAAGTTACCACATACCTAACAGCCCCACAAATATAGTGTTACAATTCATATATTTTTTTCTTTTTCAGTCAAGTTCATAGAGTTCTTGATAAAAGTCCATTAAAAAAGTTTTTTAAAAAATGTGTGGCTAATGTTGACTGACAAAACAGTTAAAAAAATAATAATATTAATTGGTATTATTATTATGATTATTATAAAAATAAAGAGGGATCTCAAAGGGCCAAAGCAGACCACTTAAGTACAATCCAGTACCTGAAGTCCCACGAGCAAACAAAAGTAAAAGCAGCTTGCAGAACTTGTGAGTGAAGTTGATCTTTGTTGGCCCAGTCTGCCGAAGCTGCTGGAGCTCAGGTCCTCTGTGGGATCCGATGCTCCTTGGTGCAGGAGAGCTCTCTATACCGTTAGACCTGTTCCACAGGGAAGCACTAACAGATAAAGTCTGTAAAGTCTCCTCCTCGGTTTGCACGAAGCTGTTCACACCTTGTGTGTTCAAGCATAATCCCCTTAAACCAGTCGGCAGATTCACGCACGGCACGGTGCGGCTGCAGCAGTATGTAAAGCCCCCAAATCCAGACCCGGGCAGCAGAGAGAGAAGCTGCGGCTCAGCCTTACGAGAAAGTTTTGCGCCGAGCTTCTCTCTGCGTGGGCTTTTAATGCCCACAGTCCCGTCCCCCTTCTCAAATGGCCCCAAGACACTGCAGCTCTTCCGGCCCGTCGGCAGGTGGCGCTGCTACTCGCCATACGGAGCACGTCCGAGTGCGCAGAAGTCTCGCATCTGATCTAACAGCAGGAGCGCATTTTTAATTAATAAATCAAATGACACGCCAATTTCAAAAGCTTTGAAACTGCTAAATATATAGACTATATGGGCAAAAGTGTGTGTGTGTGTGTGTGTTCGTGTGTGTGTGCGTGTGTGTGTGTGTGTGTGTGTGTGTGTACTAGCAATATTGTAGCATGTAAGAAAGTCGTGCCTTATTTTCAAATAAAAATGATCTTTTAAAGATAAGAGATAAACTTTTTATTAGTCCCAGGAGTGCGACATTTGCTATATTTAAGTAGCTGTAGTGTATGTACTATATAAAACATGTAGTAATATATGTGTAAAACATGTAGTAATATGTAACCTAACTTAATGAGGGTTTTTAATCTAGTAGTATCAAATGCGCAAAATGTGTGTAACTAATCCCTTCTTGAAATTACAGCATAGCCCTGCATGGCTGGTTCCCAGCACATCTTGAGTATTAGACCCAGGTTTTGCTGGTCATCAGTGATGTGTGTTGGACTCCTGGTCACCAGCAAAACCAGGCAACCAGCGAAAGCAGCACCAGTCAGCATAAAGCAGCTTGAACCACCATGGGCTTTTCTGATTGAAAATGATTTTTTGTCTATAATTTACGTGTCAGGGTTATGCTTGTGTAATTATTCACCCTCAGAATGTTAACACAGGACCGCCCTAACTTTTGAATGTGACTTGCTGTGAAGGAGTAACTCAGTGTGCACTTATTTACACTCAACGTACCATTGGACCATCCAAACTTCTGCATGAGGTGGGAATAAATAAAGGAACAAAATTCAGTTAAAACATGAGCACTGTTCATTAACTGTGGTGGGAAAGTAAATGGTTGAGAGGTGTTTGCAAAGTCTTTTGCATGTGTTTGTATGTAATCAAATCACACACACACACGTTCTATTTCTTGCACAATACATTCACACCTGTGTGAAGAAATAGCTGGTGCTTCTCCCTAAAATTGGTGATTGTACACCACCATTGGTGGATTAGTTCGTTTTTGTGTTGTGTGTAATGCATTTAATGTCATTAACTGAGTAATCCTCAATAATAATGATCATTGCTAGTACTAAATTCCCCCTTTTAATATTCCAAGCCTGTGATCATCCGCTGGTGATTAATTGTTTTATGCAGTGGTTTCAAAAGGCAGTTTTATTCAAATGATCTCATTTATGCAAATTTTTCAAATCGTATTTATGTCAGATCGCCTGGCATCTATTATTAGTCATGCCCAAACGAGAGGCCTGTGGGATGAAGATGTAGCATTAAACATGCAATGTTCTCCAGACAGGTTGTTTATTACAGAAGCTTACATTTCCACTGAGACCTTCTTGAGCTCTTACAAAGACCAACTTGAGCTCTTCGTCTTTTGTTGATGTTGCTTGGCAAGTCTGGTGTCATTGAAGAAAATAAAAAGCAGAGGAATGGAGCCAACAGACAGTTGGACATCATTACAGGGAAAATTTACCAGACAAGTCCTTCGTCCTGCCAATAGAGGAGCCACTGGACAAATGTCCAACAAAAAGATCTGTAATGTCCTAAAGCTTGGAGAATTATATTGCATAATGTCCTTGAAGGAGAATTATATTGCATAGCATAATTACCACAGAATATTGTACTTTGTATTGTGTATTGTTTTTGTCTTTGTGTCTCCGTGCAGTCATAACATAAGCAATTTTGTCCAGGATCAATAAAAAACGTAATTTGATTCGGAATTACGTTCGGAAAACGATTCTGATTCGGAATTCTACTGCTTTTGAAAAATGTTTACATATTTCAGTTAAATAGGCCCATTACAATCATGAAATTTCATGATTAAATGAGGTTAAATCGCCTCATAAATAACTGTGATGACTGATGACTTTAGTTTGTGTATTGTATTCTAAAAGTGAGCCTGAAAGTTGTCTAGTTAGCATTAGCATGTTTAACCAAGCTGCTCTTTTTTCTTGTCTTTTATTTTTTAATCCCAGCACCCGGGGACAGTACCTTACCCAAGGGTACCTCAGTGGTGCCACTATCAGTCCTAGGATTCAAACCCACGACCTTCTGATCACTGGTGCAACTCCCTAACCAGTAGGCCACCCTCTTTTTTCTTTTCTTTTTAAAGTGTATTTAAATAGAACGTATGAGATGGAGGAGTAGGATGATAACAGGAATTAAATCAGATTTTGGTGAGGGACGTGTGAATGTTGGCGTAGAGACATAAAACTCCTCAGATGTCTGGTTCCATTCACCTCCACTCTGAACATAATGAGATTGAAACACCTTTCTTTCTTGTCATGAATACAATGAACCAGATTGTGATTTAATACATGAATACGATGAACCCCTTTGTGGTCACATTAAAGGAACAGTTCAGTCAAAAAAAAGGATATTGAAACGCATTAGACACCAGTTAGCATTATGCTAATCAGTGGCTTCTAGCTTCCATTCACTGTAAGACACATAAGCATGTTTAGCCAAGCTGCTGATTTAATCTTCCTTCTTGGCCTCATTGGTCTTCTGTCCTGTTCCTTTCCTATGAGTCCGCGCAGGACGGCCCCCCGTTGCCAGCAGAGCGCCTTCATCTTTGTCATTGTCCACCGGTACAGCAGTGCACAGTCCCCAGATGATGAAGGCCAACAGGCCCATGGGCAGCGAGAAGAAGAAGCTCGTGATGAAGGGAGCGGACACAAAAGCCGTCTGAGCAGGAAAGAGATTAGCATGTGTTGCTTAGATATCAGGTAAACAGCGTGTAACTAAGACAACCTCGGCCTAAATATTTCACAATATTTGTTCAGGATGTGTGCACTATTTGGAAGAAGCAAACAGAATGAATTAATCCGAACTGACACCTCCTTTAATGTGAATAATAATAATAATATCTCACCTTTACAGCAGACGTTACACGATAATAGAGTCTTTTTATCTGGCGTAAATATCCATTCCCTCCGAGTAACTGAAAGAAGCAGACTGAAGTAAATGCTCACAGTTACCTACATATGAACAAAAGCTCATCTAACTTAAGGCCAGTGAGGAAGCAGGTGCAGATGATCAAGCGGTGATCAGTATACTGGTGGTGCTGAATGCTGAGTGGTTGGAATATCTTTATCTAGGCTCCTTGTATCTTTAGGCACTTGGCAGCAAAACATATGTTCCTATTTCTTTCACGTAATCTACTGCCAAAGATAAGACAGACTGACAGGCAGAAAATAGTATTTTTGCACCAACCAGATGATTCAAAGCAAAATATAAAGAAATGAGGGGTGTTGCACAGTACTGTATACATCTCATTTAACTATTAAGTATTTGAAGGTATTGGAGAGTTAGTTCTGGATCTAATGACCACATAAGTAGCCTGTGGACCTGTTCTAAAAATAGCACAACTCACCAGTGAGTAGCGTCTAACAGTTAATTTGATCCTGTTGTTATTCTTCTTTTATCACATTTGCATTTATGTAGATGTAAGGACATATTTCTTGTGTATGTGAAAGTATGTTTGTGCATGTACAGCTACGAACGTGGTTAGGATGAGGCAGGAAAAATTTGCTGGTCAGGCTCCAGGCCTCTCAGTAAACCGGACACTGGGTGGTATCTTTACTGCACTGACCCTCATAAGTTAATCTGTTGAGTGATCTCTTGTTCCTTCAAATGGTTTTTTTTCCCTTCTATTGGTTCGTTCATTGTGATATTTCTCTTGATTCAAATTGAGAGACATTGTCCTGACAGTAATGAAGAAGCTAAAACATAAACGACTTCACGATCTTTGTCTGAGATGTATGTAAAGGCGTACGGCTATCGAACAGTTTGTCTTTAAAGGGGAATCCCATCAGTGTTTAAAGATTTCTGCATTGTGGGTGAAATTGTGCATTGTATAGAAGCAGTGGTGTTGACCTTACACATGTACGACTTTTTCCCACAAGCCATCAGTTCCATCAACACACTGCCGGCCCCCTCACTCCCCTCTCACACGCAATACTGACCTGTGAACTGACTCGACTTTCCAGCTTGCACAGAACACATTCATGTTACATTTGCTCTTGCGTTTTGTCTCAGAGTTTATGTCTTTTTCATAGATTGACACTATATTTATTTATTTTGATTCGCTGTTAATCATTTTTAGATTAGATTTGATTCAACTTTATTGTCATTACACATGTACAAGTACAAGGCAGCGAGATGCAGTTTAGATCTAACCAGAAGTGCAATAAGCAGCAATTACAGGATAAAGGTATAAGTTATAAGTGCATGTAAGGTTATATGTACAAGTAGAAACTGAATAATAGTTACAGATGGATGTACAGTGATATGAACATAATGTACAGTTTGTATTAACTATAATCAGGAATTACAAGTAGATGGACAATTTTACAGGTTGCTACACTAATTATAAATATGCAATAGATATGGACAAGATTGACATATTTTGTACATTATTTTGTATTGTACAGTATTGTTGCTTTCCACCTGACCGCCGATGCAACATTTTCACAATTTTTGGATGTTAAAACATTTACCTTGTACCAAAGCTAGTTGAGTTTATATTAACATCTTATTTATATACACTATATGGACAAAAGTACTGGGACACACCCTTTAATTCCAGAATTCGGGTGACTCCTTACTTCTAGTGAAGGGCAATCTTAATGCTTCAGTGTGCAAAGACAATTTGAACAGTGTCATGCTTCCAACTTTGTGGAAACAGTTTGGCGAAGAACCTTCTCTATTCTCGCATGACTGCACAAAGCGAGCTCCATAAAGACATGGCTGGATGGACGAACTGACCCTTCCAACACCTTTGGGATGAACTGGAACTGTGATTGCGAGCCAGACCTTCTTGTCTGACATCAGTGTCGGACAAGTGTCTCATAAATGCTTTACATAATGGGCATCATTTCCTACAGGAACACCAAAATCTTGTGGGAAGCCTTCCAATAAGAGTGGAAGCTGTTATAGGAGCAAAGGTGGGATCAACTCCACATTGAATTCTATGTATTTGAATGTAATTTCATTAAAGTCCCTGTTGGTGTAATGGTCAGGCGTCCCATTACTTTTTCCATACAGTTTATGTGTATTCTGTGTGTCTTATTTGTACTGTGTAAAATCTGGAGCTATGCCATCTTGTCTCACTGTAAACATGTAGATACCTGAAATGACAAAGTTCATTTGACTTTGACTTTTACATGTCTTTTGTGCTTTTTGTATTTAACACTGCTATTTTGCCTGACAGTGTCCTTGTCATGCCAGTTTTGGTTTTTTTTCCCTGTTTTTTTCCACTATCCTGGCTCCGCTCAAGCCCTGTCCCTCTGTTATTGGTCCTGTTGACTGTCTCCACGTCCCCGTCCGCAGGTGTTTTTGTCTTGTGTGTTTGATCTAGACTTTGTCAGTCACCTGTAACTGTTTTCCCGATACTGTATCTACGATGTCTGTTTATTTACCCGTCATTTGTGATTTGTTTTCCATGTTCTGTGTTAGCTTTAATAAAGTCACATTTTCATCCTGCTTGTCCTCCATGACACTTCGCTGCATTGCAATCCTTCATGCACCTCTCCGCCATCAATGTACTTTAATAAAAAACAATTGTAGGCCAAAACGTTCTACAAAAAGTCTCCCCACCAAAACGCGACAGTATGTGCAAAACATGTTCTCAGCTTTACTAAGAAGTCTCCCTAACCTCCCCACAAACTTCACTAGCCACTCATATCTTATCATATTCGGTTAAAGCTACTTCCTTCTCAGTCTCTTTAAAGCTCTTCATTGTCCTGGCTCTCACTACCTTACTGACATGCTTCACTAACTTTACGTTCATCTGGTACTGGGCTGCCTAAAGTCCCCCAATTTCCATCCTCAATTGGTGGTAGATCTTTTAGTATAGTGGCTTCCAAACTATGGAATTCCCTCCCTCAGAATATTCACAATGCCTCTCTTGCTTCCATCAAAATGCAATTAATAGCATATCTTTTCTTTCAGTGCTTTGTCTCTTCTTCCTAACTCTTAATTCTGCTCTGTTTGTCCTTTCCTGCTACTGTAATCTGTGTTGTTGTAATTTGGTCTTTTTAATGTTTTTATCAACTACGGTCTGCTAAACGCTGTTTCTTGTTCTATACCTCAACTATTTGTAAAGCGACCTTGAATTTGAGAAAGGTGCTTTATAAATAAAGGTCCCAGGCTCTGACAAGATAGACCCAAGCATGGAATAAAACACAGGCAATATTCACTATTCATTCTATCAAAATTGAGGTAATGTAAACTAAATAAATTGAAAAGCAGGAGACAACAAATGCTTAGTATGCCGCAATAGTTCCAGCAGTATTTCGCAAATCTAAATGCGGAAGTCTGACTTATTGATTTGAGTCATGTGAATTAGATCTAGGCACTAGGTGTCATTGTGGAGAAGAGGAGGAGACTCTGGGGTTAGTGTTCTGACGGGGCATGACACTTTGGAGAAGAGGGGCGGAGTCTGGGGTTAGTGCTCTACCTCAGTATAGTACAATCATTTAATATAGTGTGGGTATTAAAAAAGTTGGTGCAATCCCCATATATGCCTCAAAACCTGATAAACGAATAAAAACAATTGAAACAAACCTTTGCTTTTCCATTCAGGACATTGTTGAGGAACTGAAGGAGCTCTTCAATGGTCTCAATGTTTTGCTCTGGTAGGTAGTATCCATCGATGGTCATGTTCATCACAATGAGAGAAGGCATTGCCAACTCACTGGTGAAAAGAAGCATAACCCAGTTAAGCATATAGTTAAGCAAATCAATGTTTTTATACTTTGACATAATCACTCAAGCACACTCTAACTTGTGAGGAACACATCAAGATTCTCTCACAGTGCACTGTATCCACCATCTACCAGTGTTTCCTTTGCTCTTTTTCCCTCTTTTGGATTTTTCTGGTCTAAAATAAAATGCTGAAGCTCCAGAGTAAGTGATGTGAGCAAAGCAGAATCAACATAAACCCAAAAAGAAGCTGAAATCAAACCCAGAGAACAAGCAAGAACCATATGAAGGCCTAAAATGGGACTGAGGAAAATGTGGATTTGTCCTCAGAAAGTACAACAAAATTCATCAATATTCCACTGTAGTAAAGGGAACTACTTTATACCACCCTGTTACTTATTCATGGTGACTTCAGAGACACTTCAGGCACTTTCCATTTGCTATTTGTTTACGAGTTTAGCTTCAAGGAATTCATGCTCACCCCATTATGAATCCGTTAATGTAGTCATTTCCATGCATGTAGCCGAACTGAAAGTCCCTGTAAAACACAGACATGGACATAATCGGTACTGACATCACCTTGTTCAAGCTGAAAGATGTGAACGATTTTAAGGAAATAAGGAAAGTGGCCTTTATTGTAAAAGGCACAGTGAACAGTGTAAAATTCCTTCTTTGCATTTAACCTATTCAACAAGTGAAGCAGTGGGCAGGCAAGAACACAGCGCCCGGGGAGCAGTGTGTGGGGGTGGTAACTTGCTTAAGGGCACTTTAGTGGTGCCACTGACAGTCCTGGGATTCAAACCAACAACCTTCTGATCACAGGGGCAACTCCCGAACCACCAGGTCACCAGCTGTGTTGCCTTAGAACAGTGGTTCCAAAGCAGTCCTGGAGCTCTGTTTACACGCCCACTTCACCTCAAGATCAGCTGGGTAATGAACTGAGTAGTTCTGATAAGATCAGATGTGTTGGGAGCTCCAGAACAGAACATTTAAGAGCCGATTTTCAAGATTCTATGTCTACAGAGCAGTTTTATTTACATACTGAAGATCATAATTTCTACTCACATGTCGTAATGGTCTTTGTATTCTGTTGCCACTTTCTGCATGAGTGTTTTATAACTATAAGGAGAGGAAGAATATGAGTGACTGGCAGAATACATTTTCCCAATTTTTACACACACACACACACACACACACACACACACACACACACACACACACACACACACACACACACACACACACACCAAGCCATAGATTTAGAAGAAGGTCTCTCACCGAATGCTGTCTGTAGTCAGATTCATTTCATCCACAATAGCCAAAGCTACCAATTTATCTGCAAAAGCATAAGAGACACAATTCATTAATAATGTTTTTTTCACTTTACTGTTACATATCATTTCTACCCGTTCACAGGGCTAGATGTATGTCCAGTCAGACTTCCTAATGCCAAAAAAAGTGTAATCATCAGAAACCACAACACACTTTTCTAAACCAGTTTTTCATGCTAATTTCAGGTCATGTCAACTTTTTGAATTATGAGTAATATTAGATTTGCAATAGACTTGCATGCGGGTTTATTAAACTGCAGGTACCAATCAAGTAACGGTTTCAATATTTTCAGTGTGAAGTCAGACAGGCCACACTGTGGCATAGATATAATGATCAGTGTCAGTCAGATACCACTGTTTCTTCAAAAACACTCAGCCTATGATTATTATATGATCTTATGATATTATATATGCAACTATCATGCAGTATAGAACTTCATCACAAAACTGTATATGCGGGAAAAACTAATCACAGATTTGAAATCAGCATGAAAAACACTACAAAACTTATCTCTGAAGATTTTGACCTGTTGACTTGTGTTATTATCAGTTTTTCAAACTGTCCACTTAGGAAGCAACACTGATTCACAGTCTACACTCTCTCAGTGACAATCAGTAATATATATAGTAATATATATATATTACTAGCCAGTAATATATCTCTGCAGCACTTGCTTACAACTGTATTAAAGGAAACGCTATGTGTGAGTGTATGTGTGTGTGTTTGTGTGTTAATGTGAAATAATTGTAATGTTAGAGTGTAATTATTATATGGAATAACGTTAGCGTGTAAAAGTACTTGTTTCCCCCATCTGGTAGAGAGTGAAACTGTCCATCTGGAAGTAACAGCGGAAACGTTCTCGGCCCACCCAGTCCGTAAGATTCCCATCACGTTCCTCTGGATGAAAGAAATAAGAAAATGCTGTATTTGACTCGGCTGCAAGATACATATTTACACATGCATTCGATTAAAAAAGGCATAAATAAATCAACAAGTAAATATTTTTTTTTCCAAAAAAGGCAAATATGTGTAATAATGTACTGTAAATATTAGGGATCAGTTTATTATGAATGAAATTTCAATAATGCAAACAAGTGTTTGTTTATGATGATCTATGTTAGCAGGTAGCTGTGGGTGCGTTGCTACTTTATGCACACCTTCCTTGAAGGCGTTCATCTAAAGCCACCAACCACACAAGGAAATGTTTTTTCTCGTGAGAAGCAGGATACTTTCACTGTGTCAATTGACAAAGAGGGTGGATGATGGACATATTTAGACATTCTCCTTCGCCGAGCAGCGCAGGACCCTGGTGTTTACTCTGGTCGTAAAGAGCCTTTCTGCATTTTCAATGAAGCTCCAAGTATCCAAGTGTTGTAATGACTGGTCATCTAATCAGAAGTCACCTCTTCAATGCGTCTTATAACGTGGAAGAAACACTTTTGTAACTGAAGGTAAGCAGAACCAACTTTCAACATTTTGGTTTACTACTTCTGCCAGTTTGCATCGGAACTAACAGCGACATTCATTCTTTAACTTGTAAAATATCATTTTTAATGGTCTCTGTAAAGGTAAAGTTTGAGTAAACATTACAACTGCCTACAATCAAATACGCCAAACTGGTTCTTCAGTTTTGGTTCGGCTTTTCAGTTCACTTTTGAACAATGAAATGTCTGGTCTGCCAATAGTGTTACAATGTGAATACATTTGAAAGGTTAGATTATCTTGTAAAATATGATACATTCTTTTAATAGATGATTAAATTCTATTATTAAAATACCTTAAAAGGTATAAGCTTATATTACTAACTGCATTAACATGGTAGCTCCAGTGCAAAAAAGTGCAAGCCGCTAAACATGCTCTGGTAAATGCTGTAAACACTTATGTTATACAGAAATATGATTAAATGTAATTTTGAAAACATTTTCTTTAACAAATACCAACTGTGAAAACATTACATGCTTAATAGAAAGTTTGGTAAATGTTACACCTCCAGCAATGAAGGAATCAAGGAATATGGAAGTGGAAAATCAAATGTACACAATTTTTCCCTTGATTTCCATTTGAATTTTGACATGATGGAGAGATTTGGAGTCAAAAGTTTGCTTCTTTTTTTTTTTAGCTTTTTTGCTCAACACTGTGAACGATTAGTCCAATCGTTTCCATAAATACGTCCTCAAAATGCCTCTCAACCCACTTAAAACCACATGGAGCTCTTCATTAAGGCGGTGCAGACTTGTTTGTGTGGTTTAGCACAGGATCTACTGTGAGCTGTAAAAATGAAAAACCACAAAACCTGTAGTCAAACCCAGGGAGCAGCCTCAGGAATATGGAGTGCTGATCTAGAATCAGTTTTTGCAACAGTGACCAACATCAATACAGATTAATCTGGTCAGTCCTCCTTTTGACTGGTTTGTGAATATCCAATCTGGTGTTGTCTGTAATGCCTGCCTGTAGCACTGAAGTTGTTTTATTAACAAATTAATCCATTTATTTTACTTTTATTTTTGTGACTCACAGCTGTGCCCTAAAACAAACCCACAAGTGCAATAAAGTGTTTAAAGTGTTAATAAAGAACTGAATTTGGTTTCAATGTATTTGCAGATACTTTTTCAATGGCGAATGACTTCTAGCATTTGTTAGTATCATTAGCCTCAGAGCTCCGGTTTTAAAATAAAGCGAAATTTACTCTGCAAACATGTCTTAAATTGTTTAGATTTTGCTAATCTACTCTTTCAAGGTCCAATTTTGTGACATAAATTTGTTTTTAAAGTTAACTACATAAAGTAAAATAACTCCTGGAGTCAGGGTGGATTGTATGGAGTCAACTAATATCCAATACATGCAAAACTGCAAAGAATATGATGTGTTCATGAAATAAATTTACTGAAAATGTACATTTCCACTCCAGTGACACCATTTGTGAAGTACCGTTTCTTTATGAGCGGGTATAAAATAACTTGGACATTGTTTAAATAGCATGGCCCTCCTTTAATGGAGCAAAACTGATGTTCCCTCTTCTGTACGTTTTGATAGAATGAGTTCTTGCAAGCCTGATTTTCAGACTTTGTTATCCTCCAGACCAAGTCCAATGGATGTGTTGACTATTCATGTGGTGGAGAACTCCACAGACACCGCCGTGTTCCGTATCAAGGTCCAGTGCATGGATCCCTTCCTGTTGAGCTACTGGATGAAGAAGGCCTTTTTTGATAATGGGGAGGTTCAGCAGACCAACCTGCTGATCCAGGAGGACTGTTTGGGGCTGGAGTTTGTTCTGAGAGTGATGCACCGCTGCTCACGGCTGCCGAACGACTACTACCTCAGCCCTTTTCTGGTGACTCTCTGCTTAGACGCCCTGGTCTTCAACTTCCACCTGCCCCAGCGACACGACTGGGACGGCACTATCAGGGAGGCAATGAGGGGAAACTGCCTGGAGCTGAGACGCTAAAAAGCAATAGCTTTTTTTCAAAGTAAACCTATGGTACACGTGGTCAGTCAGAGTTTAGTAGTTCACCTCCTCAAATGCACTCACTAAACCTGGGGAATTGAACCTGGTGCGTTTGAGGAGGGAAATAAAAAAAATGCGCTGGAAAACTGACCCTATAGAGCCAGTTTTAAGCTATTGTATATCACAAAGGAAGAAATTGCTTGGTGCCACGCCTGCCATTTTGAATTTCACTCGCGCAGGAGGTGGGTTACAATTAATGGCGTAGTAACCATAACGACAAGCCATTTGCTGAGGAAAAATTTCAGAGGTAAAAAAAAAATAAATGAAACAAATCTCTTGCCTTGTACAAAGGAGCAGTAATGACCAACACAGCTTTAATACGCTCTCTATTATTCTGGCAGTTATGCCTGTGGAATTAATGAGCCATGTTCAGAGTTGGAGACCTGTTTGTAGTTATTGGATATATTTTTAGATGGTCTGCTGGGTTTCTTTTGTGCTTTGAATAAGTGATGCTCAAGCTTTCTGCCTATATGAGGCAGCGATGGTCTTGGAGGAGTGTTTTAGTATTTAGTAATATGATTTTTAATACTGGAAATACATTTCTGCTGTCATTTTGAGTGGGCCAGCAGTAAAAGTTGATGGGCCAAAGCCTGCTGGGCCAAATTGCAAGCCGGTACTTGTGTTTGAATGGGTGCAACAATTTTCTCTATTATTTGTGCATGCTTCTGATTTAATGAGCCACATTCAGAGTTGTGGATAATCGCTTCAGATAATGGATGGATGTTCAGGGCTGGAGGAGTGTACTTATCATATTTATCTAATGTTAGATGATCTGCTCAGTTACTATGCTTTGAATAAGCTATAATGCCATGCTGCCAGTTCAAATACTGCAGTGATGGTCTTGGAAGAGATCTTTCTGCCACATGGATGTCCTACGCTTAACAAATGTCTCATTTATATGAAGATTGGTTTGACTGGAATTTAATTTGTTTTTTTGTGCTTTTGGTTCGTCAGTCAGCTTTTTAGGAGGATCTAATGATCTAGTGGTTGGTACTAAGCCTGATGGACCCAGTTATACTGCTGCCACTGCTCATACAGAAACTACCACCTGTAACAGTGTATCAGGGAAAACTGTTTGATTAGTCAATGAATCAAATCATATTTCATTGCAGCCCTAATAGTGAGTCGTTTAACTGTGTCTGGTTTAGGTTCATGTTCTGATGGTGCAAAGCACTTAAAACCAGGTAAAAGTTCTCACCATTGTAGACGAAGTATGTTCCATCTTTGAACACTGCAATAGATGGAAGCTCTTGCAAACTTACTGTCTGAAATTAAAAAAATCTGTCAGTACTCAGTTAAATCAGGAGC
>JBBPDC010000039.1:24203331-24215317 GCA_037974485.1 Hemigrammopetersius urotaenia | reverse complement strand
ATAGATAGTGAAAAACTACCAGATTTGGAGAGTGAAGGTTTGGAACCAATAAGAATCATTTCTGTTTTATCTGCATTAAATTATGGACGAATGCTACGAATAAGATATTTGTATCGATACAGAGGTGACTAATAAATCTCCTGACTCTTAGCATGTTGTCCTAAGTGATCTTAATTTTCTCTAATGAAGTGCATTAGGTCCAGTGTTGATCTTTGGGCAAGAAAAATTTTTTAAGCTTATTTCTTTAGAAACAACATTTTCCAAACCTTAATTAGCCTAAAGCAATTACTCCAAAAACACCCAACAATGCTCCTAGCCAGCTGCAGCGCTCTGTAGACCGAGCTCCCTGTGGGTCATACCCTGGTTATGGTTTCTTGGTTTATCTGGTGCACGTCAGCTTTAGGAAGTAAGCCCCGGCCAACACTGCAGTCAGTCTTTTTTTTCTCGCTCTCTCTAAGAGGCTTCCTGTGGTTTCTCTTTCTCAACTTATTTTTGTTCATCAGAAGACAAGCAGAGGAAATTAAGAACGAGGTCTGCTGCAACTTGTTAGCAAGAGGGTCACGTAGACGTGACACTTGTCATGAGTTTCACCAAAGCTGTGGGCCTAGCCTCCAAATATCATCAAACTGATGACCTGCTTTCAAGTTGGTTTTTTTTTGTTTGTTTTTGGAAGGAAGTCTGGTTAATTCACTGTTAATTTATACAAGAAAAATGATCATTCTGAGATGAGGGGCACCACTTTAATAAACCAAATATCCTGATGAGAAACCTGGTGTTTCATTAGTCACTGACTGCTCTGCTGCTTCAGAATCTACTCTACCCAAAAAGTACCCCTATCCTCCAGCATTACTTTTGCCTTTACTTCTGACTTTTCTTTGGCAGGTGTTTAGGTGTAACTTGCTTGAATAGCAGACGTCGATTTAATTTTAGCTTTACAGGTTTAAGAAACGGATGTGGACTGTCACTCCAATGCAGGCAAATAATGCTGTGATACTTATATACATAAGATGGAAAAGTGTGTTTTGGTTACTATTCTTTATCTCCTGTACACTGTGGTGAATCCAGTATTTATCCTTGCAACCAATTTTCTTAGTATACTCATGTTTTGTTTTTTACTATGATCATGTTGCCTGCTTGCTTGACTAAGAAAACATGTTTACAGAGAAGATCACTGGCTTTTGCTGAATGAAGGAATGAATGTATCTGCCAGATAAAAGGCAGTAACTGCTTGTCAAGCATGTAAAAGAATCATAAAGAAGAAAAGTTGTGAGGGGCCCTGTGCACTAAAAAGATTTCACTTAAGTTGACAGTTTTTCTAAAACGTTGCTGACTCCTTCTAATGTGCTTGCGTCCTTCAGGGTGAGAATTCTCAAGCAGGTTTCTGGGTCCTAAAACTAATGTCTAAATATTTTTGTTTAATTTAGTTGTTTCAGTAGCGTTACATTCTTGAATGTATTTATTTCTTTTTTTGTGGGTTTGATATGACTAAGCTTAGATATAACTAAGCTTGGTACATAAAGGCCTATGTACCAAGTCATCAACACAAACGGTGACCGAGGATTCAATCATGTTTTGTTTCTGAGAGGGAACTCTCTAGGCCTTCTAGAAGTAGCAAAAAGACTCTTCACTCTCCAGAAATACAACATTCAAGGTAAACCTACACTATATGGACAAAAGTTTCGGGACATGTGACCCATACACCAACAGGTTTTAATTCAAACACGTGCTGTGGGGAATTTGTGCCCATTCATTCTGTAGAGTATTTATGAGGTCAGGCACTGATTGGACGGCAAGACCTGGCTCACAATCTCCATTCCAGAGGTGTTGGATGGAGTTGGGGTCAGGGCTCTGTGTGGGCCAGTAAGGTTCTTCCACACCAAACCCATCCAACCATGTCTTTACGGAACTTGCTTTGTGCACTGGGGCACAGTCATGCTGGAATAGAAATAGAACTGTGTCCACAAAGTTGAAAGCATGACTTTGTCCAAAATGTCTTGGTATGTTGAAGCATTCTGATTGTCCTTCACTGGAAGTAAAGGGCCCAAAGCCTGTGTCCCAATTCTTTTTGTCCATATAACGTATGTCTATCCATCTGTTTCAAGCTTCAGGTGTCTGAGTTTATTCATTAAAGGGCAGAAAATGGTAATGTGAAATGCAATAGACTTACTGGTAACATACTACTACTACCCTTTAGGTATAGGTGTGGTTTATTGTATTTTTACTAGTTTTTAACAGTTTTTTGTAGTTTCTATTGTGCAAACCTGAAAATGACAACAATGGCTGAAGAATATCAAGTTTTCCGAAAGAAGCTAGCTACTGTCTTAGTGGGTTTTATTAAAAAAAACCGCCGTTCAGCCAATTTAGTCAATTGCTCCCTTGTCTTAAATTTGTAATTCTTTGGTTTTAAAAACATCAAAATACTAAATTCTTTCTCTCTCAGTCTTCTCAGTGATGGAAACCAACATTAGTGGGGGAAAAGATTCAGCTACAGAATACTCTGTACTTTGTGTGTATTGCTGATGTAGCCACTTGAATGTATTTGACAAACATTGATGTTAAACTGCAATGTTTGTTTCAGGTGCGTCACAGAGCCTCAGACCAGGTAATGGCTCTGAAGATGAACAAGCTTAGCAGTAACCGGGCCAACATGCTGCGAGAAGTACAACTCATGAACAGACTGTCCCACCCCAACATCCTCAGGTTGGACACATACGCATGTATACATACATTCACACACACATACATATACACAAACAAACAAACATGCATGCATACATGCAAACACCTGCAGACCGGACAGCTTCTATAGAAAACAGTACTTTCTTTGTTATAAACCCAACACTGTACTGTTAGAGTGTGGTAATGGTTAAATGCAAATGATCTACAGTAAACCCTAACCAGCACACATGTCCTCTAGCCCACAAAAATGTATGCTATAAATTAGAAACATGCTGCAAACATGGTAACGTGCTACTAGGGGAAATCCCAAAAATACGTGTCGGATGTCTTTTTAAAGTCAATCTGAAATAAAAATTAAGCACATCCCATTGTCATATCATTTAAAGGACTTTCAAATCTTCTGTCACCTCTTCCATCATTTTATATAAAGTGGCAGAGAGAAAATATTAATCAAATGATCATTGCAGGTTTCTCTCCCATTCCCACCACTCTGACACATATTAACCAAAAACTTTGTTCCAGGCGGCATGTACACATCTTAGCTACAGCAGATGGTTAGCTTGCTGCAGACGACCCGTCACAGGTTTTTAGCTATTGCTAACATTCAGATCTGACACTTTCACTTTCACTTTCTTATTTTGAACCAATTGTAAAATGATCACTGATCGGTTATTCCAGTTAATTTACATTATTCGCCATTACCACCATCTTCAGATATTTTCTACAGTGCTAAGAAGGGGTGTAAGGTGATGACGGACTACATGCACATACACACACATACACAAGTCTCCATCCTGGGTTTTGCTAGTGACACCTGCACATGATAACCTGCTGGTCTTAATAGCACTTTTGTGGGCAATATTTATGCAAAAAGGCAGTAACTTCTTGTCAAGCATCCTTCTAATTTTTGCTTCATCTTGTCTATGACTTGTTTTGTTCAGATGTCCAATTCAGGTTGACTTTAATCCAAGACTTATTTTTTTTATTTGTCCAGATAAAAGGTGTCTGGTGTCTCTTTTTACAAAGATTTAGATTTTTTAAAAGCTTTTGTTCTGTATTAGAATGTTCAGGTCATTACAGATTTCAGTTCATTCATAAGAATAAATAAGGGAAAACTATTGTTCTGAGAGTGTTGGATTTAGTTTCCAGTATTTGGTAGGCTGGTTTCCCGGACAAGCGTTAAGACTAGTACTGGACTCTACAGGATTTTGAATAGAGATTTTCCATTAGTCAGTGACTAGGTTTAATCCCTGTCCAGGAAACCAGCCCTTTGTTTTTTTCAGACATTTGTAAGATGCTTATTTCTGGAGGGATAATTGTGTCTTTCTCCTGTTACATTCTACTCATTATTTGCAGTCATTGGCTCCATGTCCCCGTAATCTATACGGCGACTTTGGTCTTTCGTCTTCCATTCTTGCCCCTTTTGTGCCTTTTGTCTTGAGGGCATGCATGACCTCTTTGTGTCGTGTCCTTCCGAAAGCAGGTCAGAAATTCATTAACAATAGATAGACTGGAACGTCTTCCTCAGTTTAGATCACCCTGAGATCAGGGCTCTTGAAGAACTGTCCTCGCTTCTCCTTTGACCTTGTTTTTGGGTGATAAGGATTGTCTGTACCTTTGGGCTAGTGGCTGGTGCCTGATCATTTCAAAGCATTTCAAAAATTGCTTCAGCCAAAGATAACATTCCTTGGAATGAAAGAAAAAAATCTAGGTGCCAGATAGGAGGATAAAGTCATGTTCCTAACTTGTTGCTTGTTATGTAACCAAAATCCGAACCCTTGGGTTTTGTGTCCTTTAAAATGAAATAACATATACCTTCTACAGATATTGAACTACAGTGGTACCATGACTTACGAGTTTAATTCGATCCATGACTGAGCTTGTAACCCAAATTACTCGTATGTCAAATCAATTTTCCCAATTGAAATGAATTGAAATGCCATTAATCCGTTCCGGACCACCAAAAAACACCACATTATATTGTTTTTAAATAAGAAAAATGTGCTTTTATATTAAGGAATATTGTACAAACACAATACAATAGAATGTACTGCAATAAACTGTTTTTATTAAATATAATGTACAACATTTGCTGGTCCTCTTTTCAAAATTCTCAAACCAGCCCTGACTGGCTTTAACCGGCGGCCCGATGCCTCGTTCACTGAAGCGCCTTGGTCTACTGCAGCAAATCGGCGTAAACAGCTCGAGTCTTCTCGCAGATTATCACCTCCATTACGGATCTCCTGCGAGCTGCTTCTCAGCACTGTCCTTCGCACTCAATTTCTTTGCACACATGGATAAACCAAACTTTTGCAAAATAACTGCAAGCATAAATGCTCGTAACCCAGATTTTAGCTCTCAACTAAAAGTTGAGGTGAAGGTACCACTGTACTACTATTGAATTCCTCATTCCTACACCCCTTAATGCTTTTTGACAGTCTGGTGAAGCATAAACAGTCTATTGACATAAACGGAGATGCTGTGACCTCCTATCAAGATAGAAGTGTGCATAAATAAAACTTTAAATAATCTGTTATGGAAGGTATTAGCACTTGTGTGCCAAGTTTGAAACCAATCTCAAAATTTGTGCTAACTTGAGTGTTCAGTTCATTTCATGAACTGTTTATTTTTGCTTATAGAGGGAGCCAGATACAGTCATTAAATCATACTTTGTATATATCAGTTAGAAGTAACTCTTTCGGTAAAGACCTGAACTTGAGACCTGCATTTTATTGTCTGAGATTTAGCATGTTAGCTTTTTGCTAACCTGTTCTAACCTGCCTTCTGTAGTGAATACGGGTTATATCCAGTTACAGAGAACATAAAGATGAAACCAGTTTACATAAACTATTTTAGCTGCAACCAGGGTCATTCTCGGGGCAGTTGTTCATCTGGTTGCATTTTATGGGCACAGATTCGACTATAAAAAAGACTTTTAAAAGCAGTGATTAAACTTGGAGTAAGCACACTATCTGTGACTTCTATGAAAAAGTAAAGTGACCATTTGTCATAGGTGAACACACCACAGCGCACACTGTGAACAGCACAAAAATTCTTTCTCTGCATTTAAGCAGCGGACAGCCTGGAACACAGTGTCTGGGGAGCAGTATGTGGGGACGGTACCACCAGCAGTTCTGGGTTTTTAATGCACGAGCTTCTGATCACAGGGGCAACTCCGTAACCACCAGGCTTAATGAATGGTGTCTCCACAAGACCTTTAAAGGTCTATTATGGTATGTGGTACCAAGAAGTTAGCAACAGATCCTTGTGAGGAGTGAAGTTGTGAGGTGAGGCCTCCATGGATCAGAACAGTTTGTCCAGCACATCGTACAGATGCCTGACTGAATTGAAATCTGGAGACTCTGCAGGCCAAGTTAACACCTTGAACACTTTGTCATGTCCCTCAGACCATTCCTGAACAATGTTTGCAGTGTGGCAGGTTGCACTAACCTGCCCGAAAATGGCCACTTCAGGAATACTGCACTGACGGCGTGTTCTTGGTCTATAACAATGTTTAGAGAGGTGGTACATCTACGTAAATCTGAGAGTCGAGGTTTTCTAGCGGAGCGTGCGCGTCACACTGCCTCTATGGCTTGTCTTCCACCCATAGTGCCTCCTGGTGGCATCTCTTTTTTCAGCACCGCCAACACTGGGTCCTTGAGCAAGACCCTTATCCCCAAGCTGCTCCGGGGAGACTGTCCCCTGCAGGTAAGGAATGGAAGTCGCTTTGGATAAAAGCGTCTGATAAATGCCGTAAATGTAAATGTAAATGTTCATCTCCTTTCATCACTCTGTGGTCTAGTTCTGATGCACATGTTCTGGTTGTAGACGCTTGTAGCACTGCACAGGTGTTAGCATGGGCACTCTGACTAGGTTGTGGCAACTCAGATCCTTACACTTGCCCAATTTCCTGCGTCCAACACCTCAGCTTCAAGAACTAACCATTCGCTCACTACCTGATATATCCCACCCCATTGACTGGCGCCACTGTAACAGGATAACCAATGTTATTCACTTCACCCATCAGTGGATTTATTGGTATGGTCTAGTGTATACTTTTTATTGACTGTAAGGCAGCACCACAGCTCTTTATGTGTTGGTTATTTTTCTGGTTTCCTGTCTCTTAGAGCTATTTAAGTACCACATAAACTGTCCCCTCTGCAGAATGAACAGCCAAAGCTAATCTTATCCCTGCATCATCATCAAGCTACCAATTTTAGATATAGGTTTGATGACCAAAAGTTGGCAGACCACGACTGTGTTGCATGAGACGAAAGTCCAACTTAAAGTAGTAACTTTTTATTTATTTATTTTTTTACAGGAAATGAGTTTCCAGTGGCTTCTCTTGGCCAGCTGTGAAAAGCAGCATTCTCGTAAAGCTTGCCCCTCTGTGCATGTGCACATTTGTCTATAAATGGATCTCCAGTTCAAACTGTGGACTCCGTGCACGGGTTGTTTTGGGCTCTCTATTTTTGTGATGCCCTGCTCAGTGTTTGTACAACAGCATGTCTGCTGAAGCTACAGAGCAAAAGAGAAAGAGCATGGGAGCGGGATAGAGAGAGAGGGACTGTGTGTGGTTTTTTTTTTTTTTAACAATCGTGCCATTGTTGCATCTCTCTGAATGGGGGTGGAGGGCCCCTAGCACTGACGAGTGGTCTAAGGAGATCTTTGTTTAAATAAAAACCCAGTGAGGAGCAGCAATAAACCTCAGGACATGAAGTTTATTGGGCCTTAACCCCCCAAAGTCACTACCAAACCAGGGTGTACCCAGCGGTGTGAGGGGATGTAACACGGACCATTTGTTTGGTCCATATAGACCAACAAGCTGCTCATTTACCACCTCTGTGTTGCCATGTGTGTGCAAAGACACACACCCACACTTCTATCCATCCACAAGCGAGACATACAGCTGGAATGCGACTTAATAAAGCCTACGGGTTCATGTTTCCCCATGTTTGCCCTGTTAAAAATGACAGCAGGCTGGTTGCAACTCCTCCAGTAAACAAAAAGTCTAGTCTCTGAAAAACATGCGCTCGTTTTATACTTCTCTATGAGTTTTAAACACCGTGCAATTTACATGCCTATATTCCCACGCCAAGCTGAATAAACTTGAATGCTTATTGAATTTAAGCATGTCAGGTGTATTTGTGTAAGATCAAGAGAGGTTGTGGCCTAAGAGGAACACTCTATATCAAGGTGTGCGTAATTATTAGGTAACTTCATTTCCTCAGACAAAATGGGCAAAAAAGAGATTTGACTCAGAAAAGTAAAAAGTTGTAAAAGGTCTTTCAGAGGGATGCAGCACTCTTGTAATTGTTAAACTATTTGGGTGTGATCGCAGAACCATCAAACGTTTTGTTGCAAATAGTCGACAGGATCACAAGAAAGGTGTTTAGGAAAAAAGACACAAAATAACTGAAGATATGAGAAGAATCAAACGTGAAGCTACCAGGAGCCCATTGTCCCATTAACGCCGACCTACCTGGAGTGCCCAGAGGTACAAGTTGTTCAGTGCTCAAAGACATGGCCATGGTAAAGAAGGCTGAAACCTGACCACCACTGCACAAGTTGAAACATCAAGACTGGGCCAAGAATCTTGCATATTTCTGAGACAGATATTTCAATGGTTTTATGGACTACCGAGATGACAGTGACTGGATGGATGGACCTGCAGCTGGATATTTAATCTGGAAGCTTTGGGTTTTTTCAAGCCACACAATTTGTGGCCTAAACTACCATCTCCATGCTTCCCCACCCCCAGAGCTGTTATTTATGTTGGTCATCCCCAATACAATGGGACTCACACCCAGACACTGATGCGAATGACAGGAGATGTTTTTCATACACTTATCAATGTTTATCAATAAATCATTAGATTTTTCAAAAAAAAAATAATTTATTTAGAATTATATACTGTTTCAAAACACATTTGCCTTTTAACTTCAATGTTTGATTAATTGGATTTCATGGATTTCTTGATAAATAATATTAATTTGTAACATTTAGTTTTAAATAATGTTTTAATTGGCCCACACATTAGAATTAAAAAAGTCAAAATGAGCAGTGCATCTCCAATAATATGTTTGAACAGTGTCAGAATCCACTGAACCACTTTGGTCACCAAACATGGCTTGGTTAATTAGCTACATTTGTTATTCGTTGACTAGAAACACTCTTATAATAGAACCTCAAAGTGCAAGTTGCTTTAGTTGCTGTCCTTTAAGTAAAATGTAGTGAAATGAGTCAGTTATTTTCATCACTAATTAACTCGAGATAAAGCAATCACACCTTAATATGGAGAACTAAGGGAGATTTCTATTGGTCTCACTTTTGTATTAAATCGCCATCTTAATGTGAAACGCCACCTCCGGCACGTTTAGACACCACTAGCAATTTTACATGGAAAAACACGTTTTATTTTTTTGATCTTCAGATATCTCACTTGGAGGTGTTTTTAACCCCCACCCTGCACCATAAAGCTTCCTCAGTTAAGCAGAGAATCATAAATGTTCTTCCAGGTGGCGTTTGATGTGTGAAGTGAAAATGGAAATGAAGGCAGCACTAACACGTCAAGTGTGATTGGCTTGTAAGTGTTATTTATTATACTGAGCTGTTCCGATCGGCACTCGCTGCTTCACGCCTGTCTGCGTCCCACCCGGGGGAACGCCAGCAACTGAGATCCGACGCCACTTTCTCACCACACACACAACAGTGAGACATTTTGTAATCGTCGTTTTCAGAAGGACTGACAAATGTGCACCGCTACGAGTTCACTCCTCAAGGAATCATCTTCTTCAGCACTCAAATCCTCATAAGATACACCCCATCTGTGTCTAGGGTTTTGTAGTTGTATATGTCAATTAATTGACCTAAACTGACCTGTGAATGTGTGGAGCTGCATCAAAAATCTCTGACTGTTTTACTACTTTTTCAATAAAATCCTCTTATAGCGATTAGAAATATTATAATCATAAATAATATAAGTTAAGATATCTAGAAAAAGATATCGAATATGAAGATGTGGACTTCTTTTAACTTGTTTCTGTACTGACCATTTTTTGTCGTGCAATATCTTGGCAAGCAGTTTTGCTGATACTTTCGAAAAAAGTGTTTCTTTTGTTTTACCTAAATTTTGAGCTACTGTAAGTGAGCAATAGCTAAAATAACTGAGGCAATAGCAAATATATATATTTGTAACATGTCATTATTTTTACTTCTCTAGAAGAGCTGTGTGAACAGGTTTTTAAAATGACCTGATGGCGTTTTCGCATGTGAAATGTTAACAGAACGAGATTTTAATCTTACTAACCTGCTGAGTATGGACCAATGTGACGAGACGAGCTACTGAATGCGCAGTCATTTTTATTAACAGAACCTTTACACCGTAGAATATTAGAGAGACTAGCTTTGGTGATGTAACATGGTTTGTAAAGGAAATATTAGGTGTGTCCTAAATCGTGCACTTATGTGAGTGCACTGAAATGTTGTGCGCACTGGGCACTTCCTTCTGTAGTGCACACAACCGTGGATCAGTGCTGTCCTAAACGAAACACTAACGTTTTGCATTTAGCGGAAGTGACCGACTAACATTTACATGCGATTCTCCAGCCGCCAAAATATCTGCCGGTTTACCACAGTGTACATCAGTACAATAATTTTATTAACGTTACTTACCTTTACACGAACCAGCTGCCTCCACTTCGGCTTGCATTTCACTTTTGGCCGCCATTATTTAACTCGAAAACATGTTAAGTCCCGCCCCCTCTGCTACGTGGTCAAAATGGCGTCCCTTTAGTGCGCATAGTGTCCGTCTTTCTGCACTGCGTTTGCTGGCCGTTTTCAGTGCACCATCCGGGTGCTTTATCCTTCTAAACTTTGCTTAGTTTTGAATTTTCTTCTACAATTGTTTCTTATATATATCCCTATGTGTTCATGTAGGTGTAACCATATAGGTGAAGTGCAGTTCTCTTCAGGTTGACCTGTTCTTGCATAAGAAAGAAAATGTCTAACTCAACAGTCATAGAAACATCATTCTGTTTAAACTCAACGGGAAGAATGCTATAATGACCATGTTTTTAGAGGGATGTTTTTCTTTTTGCCTTGCAGGTTCATGGGTGTTTGTGTGCAGGAAGGTCAGCTCCATGCCCTCACAGAGGTAAGAGGCTCCAGGCAGGAACAGACATGCTTCCATTACCACACAGACAGCACTCACCTGTCAGCCCAAATAGCTTCAGGACCCACCACACTTCACTGAAGCTGTTTATTTACCAGGCTGTTTCGATGCCCTGTGACCACTACATCTTAAATAAATAAACAAAACACTCGTGTGAAGGGACAACATTTATTTAATTGTGCGCTTTTCTCCCTAATATTAGTCATGACCAGTTCCAACCTCAAGCAACTTTCAATGCCACATTCAGTGCTTCCAGTGCTGTGAAGCATTTTCACATTTTTCATTCAACTCTCTTTAGTTGTTAGACAGCTTGGGGCACTTTAATTGCTCATTCAGTTTCATCAGTGTGATGAATAGAAGGAGGACCCTCCTGTCCACCCAGAGAAGGAGGGACCATTTGTGTTCCCTCTGACTTCCAACCATGGATGGCTGTGGCATATCAGGGTTAGCAATCTCCCACTGAGACCACCCTTTAGAGAGCTGTGCCACTTTAAAGCCCCCCCCCCCCCCCGAATATCATTTCAGTGTTAATTAGAATTAGAAATAGTTGTTGGAATGATGCTGTTTTTTCTCATCCACTGGCGCCAGTCATCCCTACACCATTCAAAATGTGTTGAAGTGATGCCATTGGTGTGAACTTTTCTTTGTAGCACCGATGGCTTAGTGATTGAGTAGCACAAGTAATCAGATTAAGCCTAATCCGAATTTGCATTTTGGAGCGGAATAATGTGGTAATTTCTAACATAAGAAAGTCTAGAAGCTGGTTGAATGCTGTTGAGTAAGTTTGGAAAAAATGCATTTAGGACAAATATAACTTAAACTCATTTACACCTTTCCATAATTTATGCGCCATTAACATTTACCTACTTAATTCTTAATTTGCATAATAAACCATACTGTAAATTCTCCTACTTACTTACAGTAAGAAGCAAACACCAATGGACACATTTATATCCACAATGCATGTATTTTCACTGTCCAAAAAAACCCCAACAAGAATCTCCAAAATGGCAGCTTTACAGCAGAAGGCCCAAAATATGTTTTTTACTTCTACTGTAAATTAATTCAATTCAATTCAATTCAATTTTATTTATATAGCGCTTTTAACAATGGTCATTGTCACAAAGCAGCTTT
>JBBPDC010000039.1:24183498-24194092 GCA_037974485.1 Hemigrammopetersius urotaenia | reverse complement strand
GGTACCTTGCTCAGGGTACCTCAGCTGTGCCTAGCGGTCTTGGGAATCGAACCTGGACTTTCTGATCACAGGGCGAACGCCCTAACCACTACACTACCATTCACACAGTTAGCATAATGTTAGCTGCAGAATTTGAGAAGCGAGTGAATATACTAGCTCAGGTATGGTATACATCGGGTTTAGTCTTCAGTTCCATACCCATGCAAAAGGATGGGCACTATTTATGCTACAGGTATTTAAAATACCTATTTCAATTACAAAATTGTAGTTTGTATTTGATAGTGCTAAAAAAAATACGTATTTTGGATTTTTTAAATCAAAAATACTGTTGTTTTTTTAAAGTAGTGTACTGTGAAATACACTGAGACATTTACATCATAAAATGCAAATGACCATGAATTGCCTTTGAATGGTCATTTGCCCAGATTTGTCGAGATCAGCATGAAGATTGATCCAGCGGGTAGGAGATGTTTAGGTTGCAAACTAATTCAAGTAGTGGCCCTCGTACTTAAAGTAAGCATAGTTACAGGAAAAGCATTTCAGAATTGTTGTACAATGTGTTGTAATGCCCCAAGATGGTGTGAAGACACATTTTGTGCCTTATTATCAGTAACAACATTGTAATGTATCCTTAAACAACAGACTGTCAAAACATCCACCACAGAGTCGCTTCTCACAAACTCTAAGTAGTTTATTTTGATGCACTTAAAATGAGGGTGTTTGGTATCTTATTTTAAAATAACCAACACTTGGTGGCCTGGTGGTTAGGGAGTTGCCCCTGTGATCAGAGGGTTGTGGGCTCGAATCCCAGGACTGCTAGTGGCACCACAGACGTTCCCTTGAGCAATATACCGTCCCCAGACACTGCTCCCCAGGCAATGTGTTCCTGGCTGCCCGCTGCTTTACTTGGTGAATGGGTTAAATGCAGAGGAAGAATTTCACTGTTCACACTGTGTGCTGTGGTGTGTTCACGTATGACAAATGGTCACTTGCCCATGCTCTCATTGGGTGAAGGGCACTTTGTGCCATCCATCATGAGAACTGATACCTGGGCTGTCATTCTTTGGTAATGACAGACATTTTCCTTGCATGTGTTTCAGATGGACCCAAAGCTCAGGCCCTCATTCCCTGAAATAGTGAAGAGGCTGGAGGACATTCAGAGGTGCCTAAAAGCTGAAGAGTCTGAGAGGGACAGGCTCCACCTTCCAACAGAGATTGAGAAAAAGACCATCCCCAAAGGTGTGTATGGGGCTGAGGACAGGACTGACACAATGAAGGACAGCAAAAGCACAACAAAAACTAGCTGTTTTATATAATAAAACGGTGTTAAAACAGATTTGTTGGGTGCATCAGTCTTTAGTTTACTGTATGCCAGTTCTCAAAAAATGGTCCTCAGGGCTTCCTAATAGGTCCACAACCTCTCCATGCATTGAGCCAATAGAGGGCTATAGAGTCCGGTTTGAGAACCTCTGGAATAAGCAATACTTCAAATACCCATTAAGACTGCTTTGGTCAGCCATGAAGTAGCATTATAAGTGAAATACAGTGTACATGCATCAAGTGGGAGTCCTTACAGCAAAGGCCCCCATGGCTGGAATTCTGCTATTCGACACCATAGTTCTGTGTAAGAGCTCTGCTGCTGTGGTCTTGGAACGAGGAAGCTGTAAAACATGCAGGACAGTCTGTGTCCTCGGCCAGACGTGTCGTCAAGCTATCCTCCCGCGTCTTTTGTCGGTCAGCTGTAGGCTCCTCTTACCTTCTCTGTTTTACAGCCCCATGCTCTGATTTCCTCTGGCAGATAGTCATGGCCAGGGCACAAACACAGGGTAAACTTTGGGCACAAAACAAGATCTCAAGTGGCTTCCCAGGTGACTTTAGCTCTCTCAGCGATTCCCAATCAGTCATTCAGCATCGCTTCACTTCTATTTTTATTTCAATTGCTGGCACATTTTGCCACCTGCGAAGACCCGAGTTTGTTTTGGTTGTGCTGTTCAGCTGATTTCAGCAGAACTTCTCTCTGGCTGTGGTCTGACAGTGTTCTGTCATGATCTGAAATATATTACAGTGCTGCTTTTTGTGTTGCAATGTTTTCAGTGCAAGAACCTCCCTCTGAATAGCATGAAGCTCACCCCAGTGAAACTGTGGTTTGTGTGGTAGTAACATCAGTATTGCACTTTGCCTTCACTTTGGGGTCGACTCCAGCATGTCTTCAAAAACATCTCTCTGGCGCCCTCTGGTGTAGGATTACAGCTCAGCTACAACATTAAAATGACTGACATCTGAAGTAAATAACATTGATTATCTTGTTACAGTGTCACCTGTCAAGGTTTGGGATATATTAAGCACTAAGTGAACAGGCAGTTATGTGTTGAAAGCTAAACGTGTTGCCACTCACTTTAGTCAATGGTCAAAAAGTTGTGACTGAACCTTTGTGGATTAATCTTCACCCTTTCCCACTTTCTCTTTAGGTGACAAGTTCCAAGGCATAAAAAGGTTAAACCCTCTGGGCCTCCAGGATGACAAGATCCCACCCAAGTCGCCCCGTCCGCGCCGCAACATATGGCTTTCTCGCAGCCAGTCTGACATCTTCTCCCGCAAGCCGGGCCGCAAGATCAGCGTCCAGGATGCTCACTACAGCCCTGGAACACGGGAATCCTCACGGGGGGTCCCTAAGGTCAACCCCTTCAGTGCCCGGGAGGACCTGAAGGGTGGCAAAATCAAATTCTTTGACATGCCCAGCAAGTCCGTGTTCTCCCTAATGTTTGACCTGCACTCTCCTCATAGCACTCAGAGCACATCCCAGCCTCAGCCGAATGCCAGCAGTGGTGCTGTATGCGGCGGGTCAGTGGCTCCATGGCCAGAACTGTGGCAACTGCCCGGCCGGCAGTGCCGCTCGCTGCCTGTCTCACCTCAGCCGGCCCTCACCGAAGCTTTCTGTGCGGCCAGGAGTGAGACTACAGAGGCCAGGCCCAAGGTGCTCAGCGGCTGGGCCAAAAAATACACAGTGATGGAGATCCCACCATACAGGCCAAGAGCCGAGAAAGAGGAGGAGCCAGATGAAGAGGAGGGTCCAGAAGTGGAGGGGGAGCCAGAGATGAGCCAGTCGTGTCCTGCCTGCACGTACTGGCCAAGGACAGAGAGTGGGGTGGAACCAGATGAGGGGGCGGAGCCCGATGATAACTGGTCATGCCCCGCCTCCACTGACACCGAGGCAGAAGCCATGGACTGCTCTAGCAGCAGAGGCAGCCCCATCGACGACCGAGAGCAAACCCTAGGCTTGGTCCAGATTCAGAATAGAAATGGACAGCCACTGCCCTGCGAGGACATGGAGGCAGAGGATCAAGAGGACATGTTGACCTTGTCCTCCTCGACCAACAGGAACTCTCTTGGTCTGAGCGTTACCATGGAGCCGCAGGAGCTCCGCCCCATCGTCCTCGCACCCTGCCGGGCATCAGGGACACCTGACCTCCTGTCCCGCTGCGACATTTAAAAGGAGCTGCCTCAGAAATCGTCCTAAAAAGACTGTCATATTGCTCACAGCAGTCAGGAACGATGGGGTTTACACAAAGGCGGATGCCGTGCACATAGTTTTTTTGTGATTATATTTAATACACTTAAAGATGTACATTTTCTTTTGAAAAAAAAAATCCCTCCTAACTTAAGCACATATGGGTTTTTAGGGGGGCTGAAAAGAAGCGCGATGTGTGAATCACCGATCCAGACTGTCCTAACAGGCCGTCACATAGATGGAGAAAGAATAAGCTAACGCTGAATACGGCTAATGGGTTGTTACAATCTACAGGTTTGTTTGAATGTACTTTGGACACCCTTCGCGAGCACTATGTTCTTCTTAATTGGTTCGACGCTTTTACTTTGAAACATTGTGTCTACGTAGATATAAAATGGGTTTTGCTAATTGTAAACGTTACAAACAGACCATTTGAACACATCTGTATTCAGAGATGATCACTGCAGTCTAGTATCAGTCCATTACAAATTAGCTGGGGAGAAAACATTCCATTCCCACAATCAGTTCACCCGTTTCTGCTCAAGTGTTGCTCTCCTTTGAAGCTGGAGAACTTCTTACTGAAGCACCAGCTGGACCTCTCTCAGGTCTTCTGAAAAGTCCATGTCTGTAACTACTTAAACATGTAAATTGCACTTGAAACAAGTTAAAACTTAATGGTTTAACTTTTTTTTTTTTAATTTGGGTTAGTCACTACATTTCTATGCAATAAATGTAACCGAAACAGACTAGTTTTATAGAGAAGATCTATTTTGATATTTATGAGGTCGAAAAAGTGCTTTTACTATGTCTTACTTCCCTGCTGGTCAACTATGTGTACAGCCTGTTATTAATACAGTTTTGATGAACACATTTATGTAAATAATGTCGTTTGTGTCCTTTTCTGTCCTCGTCCTGGCTGTGTAATAGATCTGTAATTGAATCGGAGATGTATATTTCAGACAGATCAGGACCTTATTTTCCATTCATAAAGCTTCAGTTTTTTTTTATGCATAAGTGCATGTATGTATTCAGTTGGCTAAAAATAAATTTCATGCTTTACTGTTGTGTTGTTTAGATTTGTCTTATCCAGTGCACTGATTTCATCTCTTGTCATCAATCTCCCTTACAACTCAATGAATCCGTAATCTCATACTTTTGTTTGATGCGGTTTTAAAAAATAGTCATGATTCATTTTTAAGCAGGCTGCTTTGTTTCTGTCCCTTTAAGACTGATGTACGTAAATGACCACGTTCCCAGAGGCTCAGTTGCTCTCTGGCCTGAATTCAATTCAATTCAAAACACTGTTTATACCATCATGAACGGACAGGGATAAACTGCTGTAGACTGAATAGAATACAGTAATCCCCTGCTTTTCGCAGGGGTTACGTTCCAAGAGCACCCACGTATAGTGTCTACTGCCTATTATAGTGCAAACCCTAAAGAAGCCCCCAAATATGCTCCCAGAACACTTTGTCATTTTAAACTAATGCATTACCCATAAAGAAAAAGTAAAGGTAGTTTTTAGATAATTTAAATTTCCCGCCGAGATAAACAACTCGGACGGTTGCGGGACAAAAGTATTGGGACACCGCGGCGAGGTGAACAGTTTTCGGGGAGTAACCCCTGATCTACTCGCGCTAAAAATACAAATGTGGGCTCGTTGGAAAGGTCTCCTGGAGATCAATCGAACTGTGGAGTTTGAAGTGTCTGAGTGCTTTCCCTGCCCAGGAAAGCACCCGGAAGGTCACAGGACAAAAGTATTGGGACACCTCAGTGAGGTAAAGGGGTCCCCTTGTGTGAAAACAACCAGAAACAATATATTTATTGCCACAAAAAAATGGTTAAAAAGAGCGTTAACTACTTTTCGACTCCCACTGAAACCTTCTCCCCCGAAAACAAATTTGTCTGGTGTCCATCCCCATCAAAAATAGTTTCATTTTATCAGATACTTGATATTTGGTCAATTATTAATAGGGGCCTGCTTTATTCTGACCAAAATAATTGACTTACTGGATGACATGAATACCTTGAACGTCCACAATAATTATCCACAATAAGCTCAACTGAACTGTTACAGCACTGTCTGTCTTCCTCCTAAAGAACCGCTGACCTGCATGTGGCAATGTTCCAGTACACCAAAAGAAAGGGCCTGTCAGGTGTGTTGGGAGCAGTAACTCAAACATGCAGGGCAGTGGAAGGCCAGCATCAGGACTGAGAGCCACTGGGTTCATGCAATCTAATTGAACATTAGTTTCATAAATGTTTTGTGCAGCCTTAATGCTTAAGCAAGCAATGCCAGTAACAGTATTAATAAACTAAATGTGCTTCTTTTATTTATCTCAAATAAAAAAAAACAACAGAAAATTCTTTATGCAGTGCTGTCCGAACTGACAGTACTGGAGCCTTTCCCCCAGATCTGCTCCATTTTGTGCATATGAGCCTTGGAGGACTTGGAGAAGGTACTTTTGACCACCTGAAGTGGGACAGATTTGCCGCTTAGATACAGTTTGTTCACACACCCAGGTATTGCAAGCTGTGCAGCAGACTCTTCTGTCTTCGTGATGCTGGCAAAAGCAAAAATGTAGCCAGTCATGAAGGCATCAAAGCCTGCTCTGTGCGTCCCACCCTCCACCTTCCGTTCTCTGGATCCGGTTAAGCCTTCAGACATCTGTTGTGCAGTTTTGCCATCATCTGTAGCCGAATCCTGCTTTTTAGGAACATTCCCATTCTCAGCTCTACCCATCCTACCAGAACCGTAACCACAGGCAGCTTCTGTCTCGTCTCCACCACTTTCTTGGCGTTTGGATGCTGTTGCTATGGTTTCACATTCCTCTTCATCTCGAAGCTCCTGGTCGGCGTCCTCCAAGTGAGCCTTCTTCTCCCTGGGCAAACCGTCCTCCTCCTCCGCTTCCCGATCAGCCTTCTTTTTCTTCTTGCGCTTCCTCTTTTTCTTCTTGTCCGCTTTGTTTTTCTCGTCTTGCTGAATGATGAGGTCCGTGTCGTGGGACATGGGGCAGTTAGAGCCGTTGGGACACCATCCGTAAGCCTAACAAAGCAAGAAAGCACAGAAACACCATCAGAAAACTATTTCTGGAGATGATGAGAATACAGCCGCCAAATCTGGTCTCTAAAGGCACTTTTCCATAGTTACACAGGAACCATGCTGTACCTAAACCTCTCAGACCAGAAACAGTGCTTCTGAATCATCAGCGCAATTTTCTCTCCACAGTTTATGGTCAGTATTCCCAAAACTGTATCCTTGGGGTCATCCCAGTGGAGCGTTTTTCTGTCAGAGCTGCTTTTGATTTTGTGCTCTTTTATTATTTATAGTCTTGTTTTTTTTCCCCTCTATATCCTTCAGCTGGGCGACAAATACTTAACCCAGCTAATTTGTTAGTTACGGCCTGGTACCCCTTCACGCTTCTCACAGAGATAAAAATAAATATTGGCATCATAGGAAACTCCCACTCAAATTTATCTTCAGCCCAAACAGACAGCAGTGCTTGAACTTCGTCAACTTTCCAGTTGCACGGACAGTAAACAATAGCCACGTTGTGATGACAACATTTCAACCAATCAGAAAGCTCAGTTGGCTCAGCTGCAGCTCGCCCCTGCTGTCAAGCAGCTCAGGTACGAATCGCTATATGTGTTACAGAAAAACATTACATATTTATTCAAATAAACAAATGCAAAGAAACATGTACAAGTGTAAACAAGATCTGAAGTGTCTCAGTGTTCAGAACAGACTGTGTAATGTAAAGTTTCCTAGTTGCTCTAGATTAATACAGACATGAATGGACAGCGAGAACATTCCTGCTTTATTGAACCGTTACATCCGTGCTTAATTAATCTGGTCAATTGCAGGCAGTTAATATTTCCTTTACTCGTTTAGGTTTTAATTTAAAAGGCAGCATTCAGAAATCAGCGTTAGAGATGTCCAAATCAGTTTTGGAAATACAGTCTGGAGAGAAAAGCAGCGAGGGACTCACAGAGAACTGAATGCAGATGTTCAGAGGGTCACCGTGACTCTGACTGTCCAAGCAAGGTCTGTAGTCCACGTAGCTCTGCAGGCGCCCAGTGTAGTTACAAAACTCCAAGAACAAAAAAGGCCCATCCTTACCAGCCTCAATACACCTGCTGTTGTCCAATTTACTGTAGAGAGAGAGGAGACCTCCAGCTTTTAGATTCTGACCATTTCAAATTATGCATAATAAACAACATTTATTTGCACGAACATTTCTACATGTTGTGGAATCAGAATCTGAATCAGAGAACTTCACTGGTCCCGAAGTAAGTAAAGTTTATTATATAAAGACTTTCTTAGACAAACGTCACTAAGCGCAGAACACAGACAGCAGACAAAGCAGAATAAAACAGAACAATATAAAAACCCTAGGCACTGCGTCCCTGGCTGCTCACTGCTTCTTTCAGGTGAATGGGTTAAATGCATTGTACTGTGTTGACTATAGTGTGACTATAAGGGCTTTACTTCACTTTAAAACGTACCATTTTTTATAGGCGTACTCCAGGTAGGAGGCAGTGAAGCGCAGCTCGTACTCCGTGGCATATTTTGTGTCATAAATGCCAGCAGGGAACATCTGCGACAGGTCTGCCGTAAACGTACCCAGCCTTTCGGGTAGATGGGCGTAGAAGCACTGGTACAGGAACACCATGTCAATTAAGCCATTATGGACCACCAGAGGCTTGTTGGCCCTCAGGAGCTCCACAAACAAAGTGCGCATATTTACCCCCTGGACATCTCCTGCCTTGTGATAAATCCAACAGAGGAAAACAGCAGTTAAATCATGCAATTAAAGAACCATTCCATGAGAAATGCTATGATCTAATAACACGCGACTCTTATATTAGGCAATAAAGCAATTTTCGGCTTTTCGAATGTGAGATAAAACAAAGACATTTTTATTGTATAAATGAAATGTTCTTGATTATAATCACGCGATGAAAGTATCATTCCATTACGAACACACTGTGATGCGAATAATACATGATTATAATAAAATACAACAAAGTTTTCCTTTTGAAATGAGATAGAAAGAGACATTTTTATTGTCTAAATACAATATAATCCAAAACATAGAGAGGAATAAAGCAACACATCCTGTGCTTCTAAGGGTGTACTCACACTAGGCACGGTTGCCGTGAAACAGACACGAGTACGATAGTCCCCCCTCCCCACTCCCCCTCTGGCCTGCACTCACATTGGGTTTCAGCGTTCATGCCGGAGCACGCTTACGTCATTATGGTGTGATGGTTTCAGGATAAACAGGAAGAGCAGCGCTCTCTTGCTGAACGCAGTGGAGTCCGTCGCTCTGTTTACTTTTTTGATGGTAATTTTGAGTCGTTTGGTCTGCGGTGGTCCACAGCCCCCTCACAGGCTGTTGCTAAACAGGTCTATCACTTTTGTGGCACGAAAAATGGTTTTGGAGCGTCGCGAAAACGTGATGTCACGCGTCCTGATCCGTGCTCCAGCATGGTTAGCACTCACACTACAAGCGAACCGCGCCCGAGTCCAACTGAACCGTGCTCTGGCGCACCACTTCCAAGCGGGCCAGGGACGGCTAAACGACCCGCGCCCGGGCACCATTCGGAGCACTCACACTAGTCAAACGAACCGCGCTTTGGTGGTCAAACGCACTCGGGCACGGTTCAAACTGCCTCGTGTGAGTGCACCCTAAGATACTCACCTTATCATTGCCCTTGTTATAAGGAACACCCTGCGCGTACTGTTTGTTGAAGTCGAACCCGTGCTGCACAAGGAACTGCACCGACTGAGGCTCTATGATGTACTCCTCTGAGCACAGCAGCGTCAGGTTATAAACCTGAACCTGGAACGTGCTGTCAGCCTGCAAACAGAGACACAACCACCTTTACAGTAAGCTCCACAGAACTAGGGCTGGACAATATATCACAAATTTACAGTCATCGCGAATTTCAACACGCGCAATATACATATCGCGAAAAAATATCACAAAAAACGGACTGAACTGCGATAAATTGTGTTTTTCCAAAACTCTTCACCCAGTGCAACAGAGAAGTGCAAAAATTCACTGGGCAGTTTATTCATCTTCTGTGCTGCTGTTATAGATTGTTCCTTTTGCTACTTTATATTACTATCGTTTAAATTATGTTGAGATTTATTTAAAATTATTAAAAATGTATTTTCAGATTTTTTTCAACAATGTTCCATGGTTCAGATGTTTTATGGGAGGCATTAAATGCTCTGTTTAAGTAAATTTAAAAAAAAAAAAACATGTTGGAATGGAAATATTGCATTTCATTTTTTTCTGCATAGACTAGTCCAGCGTTTCTCAAACTTATTAGTCCTGGGGACCAGTCATGTCAGGCTTTGGGGCTGCAGGGCCCTGCATTAATGATCATCACCAAACCCCCACACCCCACCCCGGGTTCACACATGCGCATAAATAAATACAATATTGCCAAGTTACAGATATGTAGTAATTAGGCTGTTATAATAATATAATTGTTATTATTATGGGCCTATGCCTATAAGAACCAAGAAACCTATATTTTTTTTCACTTTGTGTGTTTTATGAAGGCTTTTTTAGGGGTGGGCATAGATTAGTTTTTTAATCTAGATTAATCTCATTGTAATCTTGGAATGAATCTAGATTAATCTAAATAAAAATGGCTCATTTGAATTCTGCCAAAGGTCTGAAGCACACCCCCAAAAAAAAAATAGATCCCAATGCCTGTTTTTATAGTGTAAACCATAAATATGACACCAAATGTTATTCCAGATCACTTTAATTTCATTTGAAACTCAGTTTAATACATTACCCTTAAAGAAAATGTAAATATAAATCTGAGGTTTAAATACAGAAAAGTCAGGAACGAGAGAGAGACAGAGAGAGTAAGTGAGAGCGAGAGAGAGAGAGAGTAAACGAGAGAGAGAGAGAGAAATTCAGAGACAGAGAGAGATGATCCGCACGCTCCGGAAAAGTCACGAACGAGAGAGAGAGAGACAGACAGAGAGAGTAAATCTGCGCTAAAATATCAAGGTGAAAGTCATCATAGCTTGCTTAGTATAGACCCAGCTCCCAACCC